>QRDG01000344.1:0-115068 GCA_012064385.1 Puccinellia tenuiflora
AATGTACTCACGGCCTGTCGATCCATATACAGTACGCGGTTTCTCCGACACCTGGGAACAGCGGGAGGAGTAGTATAAGTTGACCGGGCTCTCCGGCCAGGTGTATTCTGCTGGGTGGACAGCGTGACGTGACGTTGACAACGTCGTGCCAAGTGGTACTACTACGATAGTTCTGCCTTAACAAAAACATAGCCATGCTTAGGCTGGACACAGGCACCACCCGATATTATTTTCTAAACTTGCTAGTAGATAACATTATCAAATATGCCATTTCGTTGCTATAGGAAAAAATATAAATATTTTTAGGTCATAGAGAATTTTACTACTTCCTCTGTCCTAAAAAAGATGTTACGTATTTGTCTAAATTTGAATGTATCTAGACACGATTTAGTATATAGATACATCCAAATTTAGACAAATGTACGACATCCTTTTTAGGACGGAGGGAGTATTAGACTAGTTTTTCTTGATGAGACGATGAATTTTGATGGGAACATCTCTCTTTCTTCCGATGGAAGTTGTCCATTAGGTGCAGTTTCATACTTATAACTTGCAAATCGTTATCCGACGGTACAAAATGTAATTAGGGGGAAGGGGTGGGCGCACATCGGCACAAAACAGTTCGGAACATATATAGGTGGCTGTCACGCTGGGTCGGTGATTTTGCAAGGAAGCCATTGAGGAACTAGAAGTATTAGCAATAGGTACTTCTAATAGATAGGGTGCCGGAAATTAACTAAAAGGACATCGTTTTATTCCGTACATCGTATTTACCAATCAATGAGTTGACACCTTCCCAGAAATCTAGCATAGTTTTGGGTAGTTGCCTTGTTCACCCCGAGTTGACATCTTTTGGGTAATTGCCTTGTTCAGCTCGAGGACTTCGGTGAGCACGAAGGAGGAGCTGGACCTCGATCGAGGCGGCGATGGCTGCTGATCCGCACCTCCGCAGATGGGATGGATCCCGTACGCACTACGGTGAATGTCATCTCCCTTGCGCATCTGATTTTTGAAGTGGTCTCTTTGCTGGTCATGTATGTGCGGTTAGGGGTTTAGGTACGATTCATGTGACCTATTGTGTGATGAATATCGGTGTGATTAGGGATTTAGCTGCAAAGTTCGGCGAAATTTAGAGATTTCAATTACAATTCAGCTCACTAACTCACCTTCCCTCCAAATTGTGGGTCCCAGTAGGCCACGTCGGTCACCTTAGCCTAATCATCGTCGTCGACATTGCTCTCGGAGCTTATGTCATACTCTTCACTGAGCATATCGTTCACACGATGCTACCGCATACCACCGCTAGCCCGGACCGTCGCCCTCAACGTCGACCCATATGCCGCACGCTCACCCTATCCACTTTCTCTAGCTGCCATCACGCCTAGTTGGGGATTGCACCGCACCACAAGAAAGGATTTGGGAATTCACTGTCTTACTCAGAGAAGGGTTGTTATGTAAGTTGTATTGAATATGGTTTTTTTTTGTTGTTGCTAAAAGCCCAACAATGACAGTTGTGGCAGAACAGGTGTCGGATCCCTAGAGATTTTGTCCATTTTAAAATCCATAATTAAACATTTTGTAGAGTGTGAACACATTTTACAGCCACTACGGGAAACACACTATACGCCGACGGCTGCCGTCGGCGTCTCCCCGTCAGTGTTTTCTTCTGCTGGCGTACGTGGTGTGGGCCCCACAAGACGGCATCCGGCCATTTCCGTCAGCGCATTATACGCCGACGGCGTATGAGTGCCGATTATATATATATATATATATATTTTTTGATTTTTTTGATTTTTTTTTGATTTTTTTTGAATTTTTTGAACTTTTTAAATTATTTTTATTTCTATTTCGAAATTTTCAAAACAAAAAAAATCAATTTTTAATTTTTTAGTGTCAAAACAAAAAAAATTGTTAGGATTTACGGTCTCGGTTTCAGGCTTGGGTTAGACATAACTAATTCAAAAAAATCAAAAAAAAAGAAAAACCTTCACATGGCATCCTTTTATGTGACCTACCACCTGGAAAAAATTATAAACATGAGTTATGGAGGTTTTTATAAAAAACCTTTACAAAAATGAGCTACGAGGTACAAAGATGTATGGTTTTCGACTGAAATGAGCTAGGGTATAAACATTTAACATAGCAAAAAATGTCAGAATGAGGCAATATTTGACACATTGGTGTATCTTTGTTGTAGAATAGCATTGACTAAGGGGTTTAGGGTTTTCGTTGAATAAATAACCCATTTTTCATTTTTTTTTAGTGTCAAAACAGTTTTTTTTTGTGAAGCAGCTACCAAAACGGCTCACCGAAAGAGAACATCCTAATAGATAGAAAATAGTACACCATCTTATAAGTGCATTTAACCTTGGGTTTGGATATAAAAACATACTTGGGTATTTCAAACATTTCAGATAAATTCCTGCCGATTTCGCTGGAAGTGGGTCTGATTTGAACTACGAGTGCCGCATAGTTTGTTCATGATTTTTTGAAAAATCAATTTAGATCCAAAATGTATACTTTATTTAGAGATCTTTGACGGTTTATATTGGATCGAAGTTACGGTTAGGTTTAGGTTTATCGTTAGGGTTTACGGTCTCGATTTCGGGCTAGGGTTAGACATAACTAATTCAAAAAATCAAAAAAATGAAAAACCTTCACATGGCATCCTTTATGTGACCTACCACCTGGAAAAAATTATAAACATGAGTTATGGAGGTTTTTATAAAAAAACTTCACAGAAATGAGCTACGAGGTACAAAGATGTATGGTTTTCGATTGAAATGAGCTAGGGTATAACATTTAACATAGCAAAAAATATCGGAATAAGTCAATATTTGACACACTGGTGTATCTTGGTTGTAGAATAGTATTGACTAAGGGGTTTAGGGTTTTCGTTGAATAAAAAACTCATTTTAGAGATCTTTGACGGTTTTTGTTGGATCGAAGTTACGGTTAGGTTTAGATTTATCTAAAATATTTTGACCGTTTTTAACAAAAATAAAAGAAATTGAGAAAATACTCAAAAATGAATTCATTTAGCATGGAGACATTTTATGTGTACTAGTTGCTATAAAAAATGATAAACTTGAGTTTTGACAAATATTTCAAAAAAATGCTTCACAAAAAAGTTTATCATCTATAGACATGTATAACTTTCGCGTTAAATGACCAAGTTATAGCCATCCCCATGCCATAGTTTGTAATAATGTGTCCATACTTGACACATAGGGGTGTCTTGGTATGCAAAACATTGTTGCCAAAACAATTTTCCAAAATATTTTCGTAAATATCATTTTCCATTTTTTTAAGTGTCAAAAATGACTTTTTAATTAAGCAAGTACCAAACATATGTTTCGAAATGTCATGTGCATGGTGAAAAAGATTTTATGGATGTTATGTTTGGATTCCTCTCATTTTTCTAATCGATTTAGACATTTAATTTGTTAAATTTCGATTTACGGATTTAAAGATATGAATTATTTCATAGTAAATGGAAAATAGAAAAAAACAATACGCCGACGGTGGCCGTCGGCGTCTAAATTCAAACGTACGCCGACGGCAAGGCCGTCGGCGTCTCAACGTAGCGAGACGGCCGTCCCCGCTCCGTCACGGCGGGCGTTTGTACGCCGACGGCGTTAGGTACGCCGACGGCTGCCGTCGGCGTATGCATACTACGCCGACGGGGATATGTACGCCGACGGCCGGGATCGCGGCTGCCCTAACTCGGGTTGTACGCCGACGGCCCCGACATTTGGCCGTCGGCGTATAATCCGGCCGTCGGCGTCGTGTGCGTTTCCCGTAGTGAGCTGCTTATATGAAAGTGGGCCCTGGTGGACAACATCTTGTATTGCGGGTGTAACTACCTTGCGATGGAAGGAAAAGACGCAGTTCCCTACATTATGTAACATGAATATGTCCAAAGGAAGTTGCGTTGCGTTTCCTTGCGTAGGAGAAGGCTCGATAGTACGTCGTCTTTTCTTATGTTTGTTTCGTTTCTTCCACTCTCGACGAAATTCCTGCGGAGTTGGAGATGTGGTATTTCGGATGTAGACTAGAGTGTAGGTTGTCCTTGAGGTGCATGGCACCGTCGAAGGGGCGACAAAGCCTAGAAATCCCTCCAATCTCCCTAGAATTAGAGAGGTGTGGCTTCTTCTCACCATACACCAATTAAATACTGACACGTGTCTAATTTATGGATCTCACCTTTTTTTTCTCTCTCATAGCTCAAGTGCTCACACAGCTTTTCACCACGCATGCATCTCACACTGATGCTATTTTTAATATCTAATCCATAGTTGTGTGTAGTTATGATTAATGACTTGCTTCTTGACAAAGAGCATTACAATTGTCTTTGTTTCTTTCAGTGTGATTAAATATTTTCTCTACACTACAGTTTAACCATAGTTTTATGTGCCATTTATTAATCAACGACTAAATTAAGCAACTTTTTATTGGGCAAGAGATGATGCACTGAATTATCAAGGCCAGCTGAATATACTCCCTTTGGTTCAGTTCACGCGATTTGCGCGTATTACTAGATTGTAAATTTTACCAATATAATATAAATTATATAACACAAAAAATTATAACATTTGAAAATATAACATCGAGGTTTATAGTGACTATTCTTATATTTCATTCGCTTGTTATTGCGGTTACGCCTTATTCATGATTTCGGATCTCTATGGCATAGCATCAAGATATGTGCAAGCTTCTTGTAGCGTCCAATTTGTTTTGTTCTTGCGGATTTTTAGATTTGCTATAAACTTTTTTTTGTCCAATTAGGTTTCCAAATAATGTACATAAGCATGTACGTTAGGTTCTAGAAGTAATTTTGATATTTCTCCAAGTTTTTCTTGTGGATTTCCAAAAGTGTTAATCTTTTTGCACGACCTATGTGTATGTCAGATTGACTGAATAAAACTCATGTTATTTTATCCCAGTGCCAAACCTATCTTGCTTACTTTTCAGCTAGATTTCAGAACTAGCAGAGGATCGAACTTGTTTTGGATCCTTCAAGTCTGGTGAGAAAGGTTAATCCTCACTCAGATTCATTTTATATCTTGGGCCTAATTTGACATATCTTGAAATGAAGAAATTTTCGGTATGTCATCTCTTATGTGGTATTTCTACTACATCTATTTGTTTCTCCTTGTCGAAAATGCTAATCAAGGTGAGTGCCTCTCTATCACATGTAGGAGACAACATGTTAGTAGGAGCACTTCTTGCCAATGTTTATGCAAATAATTGCATCTTCATTTGGTAGATGTTCCGCCGTTTTGAATCCAAGTGTTGCTAATTATCGTACTGCAATTTAGGTCAGTCATAGTAAGGATTAAAGAACGGGCTTTAATGTCAACTGTTTCAATGGTCTATATTTATCAGACCAAAATTAGGTGCAGATGATAAATTCAAAGATTTTTCCGGTGGTTAAAGACGTGTGTAATGACTTATTGTGAATATCCTGAAAGAACAAGCTATGCCTGTATGTCGCCTAGAGGGGGGGGGGGGGTGAATAGGCGATTAAAACTTTTTCTATTTAGGGGCTTGATAATTGCGGAATAAAACTAGGTGTTTAAATTAACAAGCCAACAACCTAAAAATCTAGGTTTACCTAAAGTGCACCAACAACTTATGCTAACAAGGCAAGCAACAAGGTGATAGCTATATATAGACTTTAAGCACGATGGCTATCACAAGGTGAATTTGCATAAGTAAAAGCTCGGGTATAGAGATAACCGAGGCACGCGGAGACGAGGATGTATTCCCGAGTTCCTCCTTGTTAAGGGAGTACGTCTTGTTGGAGGGGTGTGAGCTCGCCACAAAAGGCCTACTCAAGATGCCACAAAGGCCTCACCCTATTCTCTGATGAACCGCACCCAAAGGTTTGGTTCACCTTCCACTATCGGAATCCTTCGGGGCGGATTCCGGAGCCCTTACAACTTTTGGGGCACACACCCACAACTCAATTGGGGGCTCCCAAAGCGTGCCGAAGCTTCACAAGCCGAAGTCTTCGCGGCACCACCGTCTAGGGTCCAATGACCCAAGAGTAACAAGCTCCCAACCTTCAATCCCACGAATCACCGTGGGGAGCACAACCCGATGCACCAAATGCAAAAGGGGAAGATCACACCAAGTGGTCAAAATCTTCTCCCCAAAATCCAACCGAAGCAACTATGCTACGGAGGGATTTAGGAGGAAGAACGGAGGGAAAACACCAAGAACTCCAAAATCTAGATCCCACGAGTTCCCCTCACTTAGAGGAGATTTTGTTTGGTGGAAAGATGGATCTAGATCTCCTCTCTTGTTTCCCTAAATTTGGGCAAGAATCATCGGAGGGATTAGAGGGAATCGAGCTCTCAAAATGTTAGCAATGGAGGAGAGAGAGCAAGGGATGAGATCTACAGGAAAAATGGGGAAGAAGCCCCTTTTATAGGGGCCCCAAAAAAGTGACCGTTGGGGCCAAAAAGGTGCAGCCCCGAGACCCCGGCCTGGGGCCGGCCTGGTCGGGAAAGCATCTGAGCAGCGAAGGATCGAACAAGGGCAGCAGGGGAAACGCAGGGAGCCCGGCCTGGTGACCCGGCCATGGGCCGGCCTGGCATCCCGAACTGGAGAAAAAAAAGGCGCAGGGGAGACGGCCTCCCACCCCGGCCTAGGCCGGCCGGGACACAGCTGGGCCGGGCAGCAGCCCGAGGCTGCCGGCCTGGCAACCCGGCCTGGGCCGAACAGCCTGCAAGGCAGGCCGGGAGCCCACCCGAAGGCGCCAGCCTCGACCCGGCCTCGGGCCCGGCCAGGCCGGCCGGTCTGCAGTTTTTTTCTTCTTTTTACTTTTTAAATTTCTGTTTTGAAAATTCGACCGAAACGAAAACGCAATAACTTTCGCATACGAACTCCGTTTTCGGTATTCTTGGACTTGTTGGAATCGTCACAACGAGCACTATAAGAATATACAGAGAAACATCATAGCCAATAATATAGTATAAATATAAATGGGGAAAGGTAAAAGCTCCCATTTGCAAATCGGAAATGCAATAACTTTCACCCACGAACTCCGTTTTCGATAATCTTGGACTCGTTGGAATCGTCACAACAAGCACAACAAGATTATGCAGAGAAACATCATAGTCCAATAAAATATTATAAAACCAAATGGGGAAAGGTTAAAAACTCATTTTCGCAAACCGGAAATTCTATAACTTTTGCAATTGAAGTCCGAATGAAATAAAACCAATTTTGTTGGAAAGAGGACGACAAATGCTACCTTTGAAAATGGCAAACAAGCAATGGAGATTTTGCAAAGAAATGGAAGAGAGAAATCTTCCGCATGGATAAACCGGCAAAATCTCCAATACCGAAACCGCAATAGAAGACGCATAAGAAAACCGTTTTCGGTGAACTTGGCTTTGTCATGACAAGCACGACAAGCACCAAGACCACACCACGATAAGAGACAAATAAGAACCAATAAAGATGATTGCATGGATGCAAAGGTTTGTGCTCTCTACGGCGATACGATCACGATATCCGGTTAAGAGCCCCTCTTGATAGTACGGTTATCTATCCTATAATCCGGTCTCTCACTAAACAATATGAGACCGGTAAAATAGAAACCCTATCAAGATCATACCTTTGCCTTGCGCATAAATCCACTTGAGGTCGATGAAGACGATCTTCAACTCCTCAAGACGCACCACCTTCCTCGATCACGCTTCGGTGAAGATTCACTTGATGCTCCCCCATACACCAAGATGGGAGACGCTCTCTTCGGCATATCTTCACTTGGCCTTGAGTGATGATCAACCCGCACAAAGCCTTGATCAACACACACTTTTCTTCTTCCCTTAACCTTGACTCCAACAAATGGAGAACAAGCAAACAAATGGACAACCTACAAATATAGCTCAATGCAAATATTAGTCCATAGAGATTGTCATTAATTACCAAAATCATGCATGGGGGCAACCATGCACTTTCAATCTCCCCCATTTTGGTAATTGATGACAATCCCTTTTAAGAGGGTTTATATAATGAATAAAGCATCTTTGCAAGACAAACAAGCAAGGATGCAAAGCGCATTAAGGGCATATGCAACAAAAGCTTAAAACCCAAATTCCCTTAAACCCTCTAAACTTCTCCCCCATTGGCATCGATTGCCGAAATGGGAAGAAAAAATTTAGAGAGCCAATATAATATGAGTTCCTCCATAAAGATGATGACAATCCCTTTTAATGAAAAATTAGAGGAAATCAAACTATACTGAGGATCAAAAGATTGCAAAAGGATGAAACCATTTTGAACAACTCCACAAAGGAGAAAAGCAATCAAAAAGATCCAAAGTGAGAGTTCTAAATAAAAACGGAGAAGCTCCCCAATTTTCATGCACAATTGAGGAGTGCACAAAAATGGCATCCTCGCTCCCCAAAATTATCTAGAACACGCAACAAGTGCAAGAGTGCATAATGCAAAAGCAAATCTGATGGGGTCGCAGCATAGAAAACAAAAATTTTCCTACGCAACAAGCGGAATAAACCCCAAGGATCTAGATCTACTAGATGAAGGTAGCGAAGATGAGATCCAATCTCTTACCCTTGAAGATCAACAAACGCGTTTTGTCGGTGCAGGGGTTGGCTAGTCGATCCCCGCAACTAGACTCATCTAGTCGCGAGGAGATGTATTTCCTCGAAGTCCAATCCGACTGAAGTGCCACAAGGGGTAGCACCTCCGCGGTATCCACACGTACGGCTCGATGTAGATCTCCGCCTTCTTGATCCCGCAAGCAAGGTGGAGATGGCTAGATGGATCTCGGCACCACGACGGTTGTGGTGGCGTTGATGGTGGAGAAATTCCTGCAGGGCTTCGCCAAGCAGCTGCAGGAGAGAGGAGGGAGAGGAGAGGGAGGCCGGCGGCTAGGGTACAAGGGTGCTGCGCCCCAGCCCTCCCCTCCTCCTTATATAGGCGTGAGGGGGCTGTGGGGGGCGTCCCAAACCCATCTAGGGCCGGCCAAGGGAGGAAACTTACCCCCCAAGGCAGCCCCTAGGGTTTTTGGGTGCCTCCCATGGGCCAGCCGCATGGGCCTTTAGGGAGAGGGTGCGGCCAGCCCAAGTGGGCTGCTGCACCTCCCCTTGGTCCATGTTGGCCTTCTAGGTTCGTGGCCCCCCAAGGTGGGGCCCTCCGGAACCTTCCGGAACCTTCTAGAATCTTCCGGTACTCTGCCGGAATTTTCCCGAACTTTTCCGGAACCCTGGAAACCACTTTCCTTATATGAAATTTTATCTCCGGACTCTTCCGGAGCTCCTCATGATGTCTAGGATCTCATCCGAGACTCCGAATCACCATTCGTTCATACCATCAATTATCTCATCGCTAACCCTAGCTACATCGGAGCGTTAAGTGTGTGACCCTACGGGTTCGAGAACATGCAGACATGATCAAATCAATAATCAATAGCGGGACCGGGATGCCCATATTGACTCCTACATATTCAACGAAGTTCCTTATCGATTGAACCACGATGCCGGAGATTCTTAATCTCGTATACGATTCCCTTTGTCTCACCGATATTTAATTTGCCCGAGATTTGATCGTCGATATCTCCATATCTAGGTTCATCTCGTTACCTGGCAAATTCTCTTTACTCGTCCATAATATAGGATCATCCGTGATTACACTTAATCACATGGTTGCAACCTTTCTGATGCTATATTACCGAGAGGGCCCAGAGATATCTTTTCCGTCACAAGGAAGGACAAATCCCAGTCTTGATTCATGTCACCCAACAAATACCATCGGAGATACCTGAAAGCCACCTTTATAATCACCCAGTTACGAAGTGACGTTTGATGTCCACAAAGCATTCCTCCGGTAAACGGGAGTGACATAATCTCATGGTCTAAGGAAACTATACTTGGCATACTAAAAGTGTTGGCAATGAAACTTGTGTGACACGATCAATTGCAACTCTTTATTATCGGGTCTTGTCCATCACATCATTACTCCTAATGATATGACTCCGTTATCAAGTGACTGTAACAAGTCCATGGTTAGGAAACTCTAACCATCTCTTGACTAACGAACTAGTCCGGTAGAGGCTTACTAGGGACACCTGGTGTTTATATTCCACACATGTATTATGTTTCCGGTTAATACAATTATAGCATGGATAATAAACTATTATCATAAACATGAATATGCTAATAAACCATTTTATTATTGCCTCTAGGGCATATTCCCAACAGTCTCCCACTTGCACTAGAGTCAATAATCTAGTTTACATTTTCTCGATCCAACACTCATGGTGTCTAACACTCATGGAGTCTCAGTGCTGATCATGTTTGCTCGTGGAAGAGGTTCTGTCCGTGTTCTGTACTATACAGTTCTTTATGTTCTTTGCAAAACGTCAATGTCACCTAATTTGACATTACTTTATCATCTCATGATAAACCTATTATCATCACATGATAATTCTCATCATCACATGATGAATATAATATATTTGGTTAGAGAGTGAGATTTTCGTTTCCCTTTTATGCCTACATGACGTATGATCAGTCAAGAGGACTTTCTCATAGCATGTGCACCCGGAACTCACTCAGTCTTGAAACAAAATTTCTCAAACCATAATATTATATCTTTTAATCCTTGAATTAATCATATACTCCTATATGTTGTAGACTCACAAATCGACAGTGCTATCATGTCACTTCGATATTTTTGATCATGCTTTCGCTGCGCTTCTGCTATGAGATCCCCAATCTAGTTTGGTTTTATGACTTCAACCAAGTCTACCAATCTCTAGATTCTATTATCTCAACTCCATGGAAAAATGACTCCTCATTTAACATGTTCTTCTAACCAAGAACTTGGGTCACATATCGTCAAATACAAACACATGGTTCTTATATGTTTAGTCCTATGAACGATTCATAGCGAATTCTAACATATCCTCCAACCATCATTTTGTACTGAGTTATCAACTCAATGTTTCACCTATTTCTCACAAGCAGATGAACCTTTCTTCTCTTGTTTTATTTTGAACTCCTTCAAAATCTTACTTAGGTTAAACATCCTGACATAATGCTTATCAAACATATCTATCCTCCATAGATACATCCATCTCCATGGATATTTGACGTTTCAAACTAACTTCACAAGTTATACGTTGGTTCCTGACTTATTTACAACATTTATGAAATCTCCATTTCACTCAAACAAGATGTTGTAAACTCCCACTCAAATATACACCATACACATATTAAATTGTGAAACCACTTTGGCTCCCACTCAGAAATATGTTATCATTATATTTGACCATGATTTAACTAGCTCCCACTCAAACATATGTCACCACATATTTTGATCATGGAAAATAGTTTCTGCTCTAACTTAACATATGTCGCCACATATCTTAATTAGATCACACTCGTGTATTTTCTCGATATTTTGGACACCTCCAAAATTCTTAATTAACTATTAATATCGAGAACTCTTTATACGAAACGCTAGTACTTTACTAGCTTTAAGTTTTATTTATTCCCTGCAAAACCCCTTTTGAGGAATAAATATGTGAAACATCACTTTCACAAAATCAAGCAACAATTACTTTGTGATTTAAACTTAACATAGGATGACTCTTAGTCACTTTCGTATTTAAGGTTTCTATTTCTTCTTTGTAGTTTCGTAGGTATGTCTTGTTTCTCAAACATGACAAGTAAATCATGAATATTATTTTGTAACCTGACAAAATTTTATATTCTTGAATCCTACTTTTCTTTAGACAAGCTAAACCGAAATTCAATGATCACCATCATCAATTCCTTTATGTGTCAAGTTTTAACCAACATAGCACTTTACATATGTGCCACTTGATACATAAACAAGCAAGGTTTTAGCTTTTCCATTCCATCAATTCTTTTATCAATGAAACCTTTTCACGATAAATCCACTAAAACATTTAACACAATCAACAATTGATTTGTCCCTTTTAGTCTCTCATTGTGGAATCTCTATTCATAGTCACATATGAATATACTACAAACTTTATTTGCAATAGTTTCTAATTATCTCATAATTAATGAAACCACTGTTTCACATAACTCATATGCGAAATGCAAATCATTAAATAGATCCTTATTTCTAAACAGAGTGTTTATCAAATAAATCTAAATGCTATTATCAAACCCCGAAATAAAACCCTTCTTTGAGACCACACAATATCAAATAGTGTGTGATTACAATATCTTAGGACATATCAAACGCCTTTGAAATATTCTAAACATTGTAATTTGTGATAACACTTCTCACAAGTCCGCATACTAACATATAACTCAAATATTTTTGTCTCTTTTGATCAAATCATAAAGACTCAATTTTCTTGTTAACTTAATATCCTAAACTCCAGAAATTTATTTGATCTCATCAAATATCATAACTCGAATAAATACACCTATTTAATCGTTTATGATGGAGTACACAAAATAATGACATCCAACATTTGCTGAAAATACAACCAACACTTGTGTTTATTTTCGGCAATTCGTGGCACTCTTCCAAAGGGTGGCATTTTAGTCATACTCCTTACAATAAGGCGCATTGATAAAACATCAAAATGTTTATTCAATATTCAGCACGACTAAAACAATTGTCATTATTAAGTTTTGGATATTTTAGTATGTCTCTTATTTTATAAATGTTTAACCAATTTATCATTTAGATTATAATAAGAATAATACACTTATAATCGAAACTTGTGATTTCCAAAAAGGATCACTCATGAAAATAGAACAACCATTGTCTTTAACATGAATAACCGTCTCACATAAGCAAGACACACTAATTAAAATCACACTTAATTCGATTACAAAACTTATTCAAATCCTTTAATCAAAACGATAAATGTAGAGACAGATCGTTGCCAGCATCAACTCCTTGATTGCCACTATTCTGCAACGTCTTCCCATATCCTTTATGCAAATCTCAAGCAGCAGGTTCTGTTTTCATAAAACAGAATGAGTATCAAATACTTATCGAAACCGCCACAATTGCAATTTGGACTTAAACACTTATAACTTGTATATCAATATATACTTTCTGCATTGTCAACTTCTCTTGCTATGGGTTCCACTTTGACATGACGCAGCCGAGACACAAACTCACAGAAAGTGATCAAATCCCTTCCCATGACCTAGTCTCCGACATAATTCTTGAAGCTGGGGAGAAGCTAGCGTATCACCCCACCTATCGCGAAACCGTCATTCATCTCGTGGTTCCAAACAAGCACTAGACGATGATGTATCTCATGCATTATCTTCAGGTGTTGTTCCAAGCAAGTGTTCTCTTCCATCTTGAGTGAAAGAAAACCGTTCAGACATTCGAACCTTACAATTCTAACTTGTGCTGAAAAACTATTTTTCAGCTCATCAACAATCTCCATTGCAATCAAGTTCTTGAATTGTCTACTTAGGTCAGAATTCATGAAGGTGCACATCATCCACTTGACTTTCAAGTAGGTGGTTCAAAACCACTCCATGTACTCTTCATCGCTTGCAGAAATATTTAGGTTTATCTCCTATTGGTTCTTCTAACACGTAGAGCTGAGCATTGGTGTGTAGGACTTCTTTCAGGACGCAGGTACTACTCAACAAAATTGACCCATCGAGACGCAGTTTTTCAGCAACGAACAGACTACCGTAGTCAACCATGATCTACAAGGATTTTTGCAAAGACATCTGGACTTTTGTTTATGATAATTTTAGTTCATCTTAATGAACTCCCACTAAACTCAACATCTCTCTGGTTGTTTAGTGACACACGATCCAAATCCACTACACCACAACCGATCATCACGTGAGATGATGTAGCTTCAAAGGTGAACATCACCATGTTGATCATATCATCCATATGACTCGTGTTTAACCTTTCGGTTCTTGTGTTCCGAGGCCATGTCTGTACATGCTAGGCTCGTCAAGGAAACCGTAGTATTTTCGCGTGTGTAAATCTGGCTTACACCCGTTGTATGTGAACGTAGAATCTATCACACCCGATCATCACGTGGTGCTTCGAAACGAAGAACTTTGGCAACGGTGCATACTAGGGAAGAACACATCTTGATATTAACATGAGAGATCACCTTATCATGCTACCGTCGCGATCACATCTAAGCATAACAATAAGGTGCATAAAAGGATTAACATCACATGCAATTCATAATTGTGATATGATATGGCCTTTCTTCTTGTGCTTTTGATCTCCATCTCCAAAGCACCGGCATGATCTCCATCTCCGGCATGATCTCCATCATCGTGGCGCCATCACCATGGTTGTCCACCAACTATTGCAACTACAACTAATGCTACTCTTAGCAATAAAGTAAAGCAATTACATGGTGATTCAATGACACGCAGGTCACATAAAATAAAAGACAACCATATGGCTCCTGCCGGTTGCCGTACTCATCGACATGCAAGTCGTGAAAGATTACAAACATGATCATTGCATACATTATCACAAATCACATATTGGCCATACCACATCACATGACCCCCTCTGCAAAAACAAGTTAGACGTCCTCTACTTTGTTTATGCAATTTTTACGTGGCTTGGGTCAACGAGATAGAACCGTTCTAATCTACGCAAAACCACAACGGTGATATAGTAGTTGCTTATTTACTCATCCTTTTGAAAGGCCTTCCATTGAAAATTGCATCTTCACTAAAGCAAGAGAAACAGACACCCGCCAGCCACTTATGCAAAACAAGTTGCATGTCAGTCGTGGAACCGGTCTCTCGTGCGTGGACGAGTAAGGTTGGTCCGGGCCGCTTCATCTCACAATACCGCAAAGACGCAAAGTGCACGCGAGAAGGTAGCAACATAAAATATCAACGCCCACAACACTTGTGTTCTAATCGCACCAACATCTACGAATAGATCTAGGCTCTGATACCACTGATGGGGTCGCAGCATAGAAAACAAAAATTTTCCTACGCAACAAGCGGAAGAAACCCCAAGGATCTAGATCTATTAGACGAAGGTAGCGAAGATGAGATCCAATCTCTTACCCTTGAAGATCAACAAACGCGTTTTGTCGGTGCAGGGGTTGGCTAGTCGATCCCCGCAACTAGACTCATCTAGTCGCGAGGAGATGTATTTCCTCGAAGTCCAATCCGATGAAGTGCCACAAGGGGTAGCACCTCCGCGGTATCCACACGTACGGCTCGATGTAGATCTCCGCCTTCTTGATCCCGCAAGCAAGGTGGAGATGGCTAGATGGATCTCGGCACCACGACGGTTGTGGTGGCGTTGATGGTGGAGAAATTCCTGCAGGGCTTCGCCAAGCAGCTGCAGGAGAGAGGAGGGAGAGGAGAGGGAGGCCGGCGGCTAGGGTACAAGGGTGCTGCGCCCCAGCCCTCCCCTCCTCCTTATATAGGCGTGAGGGGGCTGTGGGGGGCGTCCCAAACCCATCTAGGGCCGGCCAAGGGAGGAAACTTACCCCCCAAGGCAGCCCCTAGGGTTTTTGGGTGCCTCCCATGGGCCAGCCGCATGGGCCTTTAGGGAGAGGGTGCGGCCAGCCCAAGTGGGCTGCTGCACCTCCCCTTGGTCCATGTGGGCCTTCTAGGTTCGTGGCCCCCCAAGGTGGGGCCCTCCGGAACCTTCCGGAACCTTCTAGAATCTTCCGGTACTCTGCCGGAATTATCCCGAACTTTTCCGGAACCCTGGAAACCACTTTCCTTATATGAAATTTTATCTCCGGACTCTTCCGGAGCTCCTCATGATGTCTAGGATCTCATCCGAGACTCCGAATCACCATTCGTTCATACCATCAATTATCTCATCGCTAACCCTAGCTACATCGGACGTTAAGTGTGTGACCCTACGGGTTCGAGAACATGCAGACATGATCAAATCAATAATCAATAGCGGGACCGGGATGCCCATATTGACTCCTACATATTCAACGAAGTTCCTTATCGATTGAACCACGATGCCGGAGATTCTTAATCTCGTATACGATTCCCTTTGTCTCACCGATATTTAATTTGCCCGAGACTTGATCGTCGATATCTCCATATCTGGTTCAATCTCGTTACCTGGCAAATTCTCTTTACTCGTCCATAATATAGGATCACCGTGATTACCACTTAATCACATGGTTGCAACCTTTCTGATGCTATATTACCGAGAGGGCCCAGAGATATCTTTTCCGTCACAAGGAAGGACAAATCCCAGTCTTGATTCATGTCACCCAACAAATACCATCGGAGATACCTGAAAGCCACCTTTATAATCACCCAGTTACGAAGTGACGTTTGATGTCCACAAAGCATTCCTCCGGTAAACGGGAGTGACATAATCTCATGGTCTAAGGAAACTATACTTGGCATACTAAAAGTGTTGGCAATGAAACTTGTGTGACCCGATCAATTCAACTCTTTATTATCGGGTCTTGTCCATCACATCATTACTCCTAATGATATGACTCCGTTATCAAGTGACTGTAACAAGTCCATGGTTAGGAAACTCTAACCATCTCTTGACTAACGAACTAGTCCGGTAGAGGCTTACTAGGGACACCTGGTGTTTATATTCCACACATGTATTATGTTTCCGGTTAATACAATTATAGCATGGATAATAAACTATTATCATAAACATGAATATGCTAATAAACCATTTTATTATTGCCTCTAGGGCATATTCCCAACAAAATCATAGCACTTGCACCAAAGATGTGGTTGAGCCATAAAGGAAATACAAATTTTCAAAGATTCAACATAAGATAGGCCCAACCGAGATAAAACGAAGATCTTTAAAACGGTATGCTCACAAGCTTAGGGATGCCAATTGGAAACTAAAACCAATTGAAAATGCCAAAAGCTAGTGAGAGCATTTAGACAAAGAAAAATCAACATGCTCACCAAGGTAGGCATGAGGTCAAAGATCTTCAAGAAATACATGAGTGTGCAAAGATACCAATAAACAATAAGACAAGCACTCATGAGACAAATTTGGAGCCACCAAAGAATTATAGAAGAAAACAAGGTAGCTCAAAAAGAAATAGGATACCAACTAAAAGGTGACCTCTCTCATATGTATAGGTTTCTAATTAGACAAACCATGAAGATATACATCCGCAAAGAAACATATACATATGAAATGGTTCGGGAAAAGAGAACAAGGTATCCAAAAGGAAGTCATAAATATACAAACGAGATTGTTGCATGAAAGCATAGCACATAGCCCAAATTGATCTCATTGTATATAAATGAACTTCAAATATATCAAATGCATCACACATATCGCTAAGGGAACAAGAGATAGTGGAGATGCTTTGAAATAGGCAACAAGTATCACAAAGGAATAAAATCAATTGAAGAAAAGGTTTTTGCAAATTCATCACACATATCACAAAGATATATTAAGTGAAGGAAATAGGCCAAAACCACAACAATTGCATATAAAAGCTTTCATGCCAAGAGGCAACCTACACAAGGTTGAAAACTAGAAAGGTATGCATGAGATGGATACTTGTTACCGAGATGCATTGACGATGAAGATGATGAGAGTTGGTTTGTCATCAAAGCTTGACTCCGACAATCACACGGTGAGAACACCTTCCTTATGAATGAGGCAAGCATCCAATGCATCTCCATTGTACCTAAAACAAAATTAGAATACAAAATGGTTCCCAAACTCATTGGGTTCCATAGTAGTTAGATCAACTACAATATATAGGAAACACTCCACATAAATATGTGCGTATAGATATGAAATTGAATTTCATGCACATCTTAGCCGATTTAGGATTCGGTGGAGTATCCCCTATATATTGGATCAAGAAAGATAAGCATGCTAAAATAATATAAATTAGTAACTGAGCATGCAAAGGCTTTCTAGAACCAAAAGAGATACAATTTAGACAAAAACACCAAGTCAACCAAGAAGAGAGCACACCAAAGTGTGACACACAAAGGTTGTCCAAATTATATCAAAATCCAAATCAACACATGATTGAGAAAAAAATCAAATCAACACATGATTGATTCCAAAACACATCAACACATGAAGTGTGATATCAATAGGAATCAAATCAAACAACACATGATTGAAAAGACACCAATTGAAAATAAGATACCAATTAAAACAAAAAAAATCAACTAGGAGAAAAGATACCAAGAAGAGGGTGATACTTGACCGAAATCAAGTAAAGAAAAATAAGGCAAAAGGTATCAAGACTCCCACAATAAATATTAATTGGAACAAATATCTATGGAGGAGATATTAAATTCCAATTAATACCATTTGAAGGTACCAAAACAAGATAAAGAATCAAATGCCAATTGAAAGGATCAAATATTGATAGATGGAATAGTGTTCTAAATAAAAAGGAATGCTCCCCCAAGATTAATGCATTATCTTAGATATTTGCATTTGAATACAAAATGCACACACAAGGGATCATTACTCTCCAAATTTTATCTATAACACTAAACACTACCGATTGAAAAAAAATAGGATCCTTGCAAGAGGCAAAGAAGGCAATAAATAGGGCAATTTAAAAGCAAGTGCCAATGTGAAGATGATCTACAAAATCCACCACAATTACTAGAATCACTTGTCATGAACAAGGAGTATATGGAGATATTTCTCGATGGTATATAGGAATGATGTACAAGACCAACTTCACAACAAATAAGCATATGGCAAAAGATAAGAATTAAAACACCATATTTTGAAAAGGTTTGTTGGTAGTTTCAATTATTCGAACCAACCGGCAACGCCATGGTTAAAATAAAATGAAACAAATGGTTTCTCACATAATATATGGAAATGGATATTAGAGAAAAACCACACCAAGCAAACTCACACAAACAAGAACCAAAGGGTAACCACAAAGGAAAAATTGGAACTTGTTTTAGCACACATGCCACATAGGAAAGAAAATTTATAACATCAAATCTAAGTGGCAAACCTCAAATGTTCACATTTTGTGGGATTGTAATATGCACATAGGTTATTACTCCCCCATAATGTGATAATTCATTTATATTTAAACAAGAGGCAAATAAAACCAACTAGAGAAATTAATGGACATTGTAGAATTTGAATTTCTCATGAATATGATATACTCCCTCCGTTCCATAATGTAAGCCTTTTTAGCATTTCTCTTTCCATCCGTATCCAGACATGTTTTAGTGTAAGATTCATTTGAATCTTACACTAAAACATGTCTGGATACGGATGGAAAGAGAAATGCTAAAAAGGCTTACATTATGGAACGGAGGTAGTACCACATAGTAGCTAGATAATATTGAAATATCAATACTAGGTGGTGTGCCTCATGTACACGCATTTTTAGGTTTATGAATTGCACAAAGCATATCACTCCCCCAAAATGGGATAGTCCATTAATATCTCAAAGAGCCAAATAAAATCCACACAAGATTCAATAAAGCTCAACACACAAATTACACATACATGATATACAACTATCATACACAACCTTGAATAACAAGACAAGTAGGAAAGAAGCATATCATATACAAGCACATGCTAGGAACAAAACTAACACATGCAAGGGAGCAAGCAACTTTCAATATATATATGAATTAAATACAAGTTACCGCAAGGAGGAAGCATTGGATATGAGATAGATATTTGATAATCCAATTGACTTGGCTTGATGAAATATACCCATGAAGATCCCTTAATTCTTCAAAATTAGCCAAGTCACCAATGTCCTCCACAAACACCTATTGATCAAGTTGAAGCTTGTTGGTCCCCAACCAAGTTGGGTCCTAAGAGGTTAGTCACAATAGGTTTGGGAACCCAAATGGTGCTTTTCTTGACACCACTTTGAGCTCCCACATATTTGGCAAACACATTGCCAATTCTATCCTTCCTAAGAGAATAAGCATCATCAACTATAATAGGGTTGGATACGGTACCGTTAGTGCATGAAGAAGCAAAATGACCTTTGCCACGGCAAAGGTAGCAACACCGACTCTTCTTCTTCTTAATAGGCTCCTCAACTTGACGAGCATTGGCTTGAGTCTTCTTAGGAGGTGGCCGTTGTTCAACTCGTGGTTGAGCACGAGATTGAACAAGAGGCCGCTTCCCTAGTTGCTTCTCACTAAGAGGCTTCTTCTTCATTGGGCAATCCCGAACGTGGTGCCCTTCAACCTTGCACTTGAAGCAAGTGATCTTGGCCGGATTCTTGACTTGAACTTGGCCCTTCTTCTTCTCAACCTTGGACTTGATCTTGTTGTTGGAGTTGAATCCAAGTCCACTCTTGTCATTAGGGGATTGTTGCACACTCAACATGTTGTCAAGTGCACTCTTCCCCTCATGACGCTTTTCCAAGCCTTTCTTCAAAGAAGTGGCTTGGGCCTTGAGCTCGCCTCTCTTCTCTACATGGTTAGTGACAACACAAGTACTAGAGGAGGTAGATGCATCATTGTTAGAGCAACAAGGCAAAGAAAGTAATTCATCACATGATGTACCAACATTTTTAGTGGATGAACTACTAGGACTAGCACATGGCAATATAGCATTTTTGGTTAAGGTTGTGCTATCATCCACATGAGGCTCACAAGATGTTACCTTGGTGGTGAGGGCCTCATGAGCTAACTTAAGACAAGCATAGGATGCTAGAAGTTCATCATTAGAGCTAGATAGCTTTTCATGATTTTCTTCCAACTTCCCATATGATGCTAGAAGATTATCATTAGAGCTAGATAGCTTTTCATGACTTGCTTCCAACTTCTCATACTTGCTAGTTAGCAACTCAAGTTGAGCCCTTAGCTCAACATTCTCCTTCGACATAGATGCTTTACAAGAAATTGAGTTAGTAGCACAAGCATCATTGACATTAGTGATGGAAGAAGAAATCTTAGCAAGCTCTTCATTTAATCTAGCATTTTCATTTTTCGTGACCTTATATTTAGCAATGGCATGGTCACGTTCTTTAATGATTTTAGCAATTATTTCATTATGAGACTCCTCGATAGAATCTAGTTTCTCCTCTAGAGAAGCACGAGTCTCATGCTCTTCCTCAAGAGCATCTTCTAACGATGCTTTCTCCATAGCATCATCTCTTTCAATCTTACCCTTTTCTTCAAGGCTTGCTTCCAAAGCCTCAATAGTTTCCCCACGCTCAATTAGGGTGCTCATGATTTCAAAGAGATTAGCTTGGGCATTTTTATTGTTAGGAAGGGCTTTAAGAATCATTAAACCTTTATTTTGAAGGAGAGCATTAACCTTTTCCATATCATCTTCTTCATCATTATTATCATTATCATTATTATTATCATCACTACTAGAAGATTTAGCCATAAGGCAATGAGTGATGGATGAAGAAGAGCAATTAATTTTTGAACTACTCAAGTTCATATCTTGTTGCATAGCAAGTTGGGTTTCCTCTACATTATTATTCATGCAAGAGTTAGAGGGAACACGATCATTTTTATCATGGCAACAAGATAAGGAAAGCATATCATAAAGAGATTCATCCAAGCAATTTTTTGATGATATGCACGGACTATCAACACTAGCATGTAAATCATTTATAGTGCTATGTGTGTTTAGGTCCAAAGATGAAGCATTGCAACAAGATAGAGATAAATGATCATCAATAATGAGCTCACTATCAAAGTTGCAAAACCTATCACTACTCACCATCACATTGGTTTGTGGCTTACCACATTTTGGTGAAGTAGACAAAGACGAGAGCTCGTCACGGCCGGAGGTGGAGGGAGAACAATCATCCTCAATAGAGTTGGACACTCCATATTTTTCTTGAAGCTTGGTCCAAAGTTCATGAGCGTCCCGGAGAGGCATGATTGACTCGAAAACTACAACACTCACAAATTTGCAAAACTCATTAGAAGCTAGAGCATCTAGATATAAGTTTTTCTCATCCTCTAAAGTCGTACTTTCGTAATCCTTTGGAGGAGAAAAACCTATATCTAAGATACGCTCAATATTGGGGTCCAAGACCCGTAAGTGACTAAGCATATGAGTTTTCCAAACATTAAAATTTGTGCCATTGAATATAAACATGGATTTGTGCACTAAATCCCTAGACGACATCTTTACTCTCTAGGCGGTAAAGCCAAAAAGGAGAGACGAGGCTCTGATACCAATTGAAAGAACAAGCTATGCCCAGATGTCGCCTAGAGGGGGGGGGGGGGGGTGAATAGGCGATTAAAACTTTTTCTATTTAGGGGCTTGATAATTGCGGAATAAAACTAGGTGTTTAAATTAACAAGTCAACAACCTAAAAATCTAGGTTTACCTAAAGTGCACCAACAACTTATGCTAAACAAGGCAAGCAACAAGGTGATAGCTAGATATAGAATTTAAGCACGATGGCTATCACAAGGTGAATTTGCATAAGTAAAAGCTCGGGTATAGAGATAACCGAGGCACGCGGAGACGAGGATGTATTCCCGAGTTCCTCTTTGTTAAGGGAGTACGTATCGTTGGAGGGGTGTGAGCTCGCCACAAAAGGCCTACTCAAGATGCCACAAAGGCCTCACCCTATTCTCCGATGAACCGCACCCAAAGGTTTGGTTCACCTTCCACTATCGGAATCCTTCGGGGCGGATTCCGGAGCCCTTACAACTTTTGGGGCACACACCCACAACTCAATTGGGGGCTCCCAAAGCGTGCCGAAGCTTCACAAGCCGAAGTCTTCGTGGCACCACCGTCTAGGGTCCAATGACCCAAGAGTAACAAGCTCCCAACCTTCAATCCCACGAATCACCGTGCGGAGCACAACCCGATGCACCAAATGCAAAAGGGGAAGATCACACCAAGTGGTCAAATTCTTCACCCCAAAATCCAACCGAAGCAACTAATGCTACGGAGGGATTTAGGAGGAAGAACGGAGGAGAAACACCAAGAACTCCAAAATCTAGATCCCACGAGTTCCCCTCACTTAGAGGAGATTTTGTTTGGTGGAAAGATGGATCTAGATCTCCTCTCTTGTTTCCCTAAATTTGGCCAAGAATCATCGGAGAGATTAGAGGGAATCGAGCTCTCAAAATGTTAGCAATGGAGGAGACAGAGCAAGGGATAAGATCTACGGGAAAAATGGGGAAGAAGCCCCTTTTATAGGGGCCCCCAAAAAAGTGACAGTTGGGGCCAAAAAGGTGCAGCCCCGAGACCCCGGCCTGGGGCCGGCCTGCACCCGGCCTGGCCGGGAAAGCATCTGAGCAGCGAAGGATCGAACAAGGCAGCAGGGGAAACGCAGGGAGCCCGGCCTGGTGACCCGGCCATGGGCCGGCCTGGCATCCCGGACTGGAAAAAAAAAGGCGCAGGGGAGCCGGCCTCCCACCCCGGCCTGGGCCGGCCGGGACACAGCTGGGCCGGGCAGCAGCCCGAGGCTGCCGGCCTGGCAACCCGGCCTGGGCCGGACAGCCTGCGAGGCAGGCCGGGAGCCCACCCGAAGGCGCCGGCCTCGACCCGGCCTCGGGCCCGGCCAGGCCGGCCGGACTGCAGTTTTTTTTTTCTTTTTACTTTTTAAATTTCTGTTTTGAAAATTCGACCGAAACGAAAACGCAATAACTTTCGCATACGAACTCCGTTTTCGGTATTCTTGGACTCGTTGGAATCGTCACAACGAGCACTACAAGAATATGCAGAGAAACATCATAGTCCAAGAATATAATATAAAGATAAATGGGAAAAGGTAAAAGCTCCCATTTGCAAATCGGAAATGCAATAACTTTCACCCACGAACTCCGTTTTCGATAATCTTGGACTCGTTGGAATCGTCACAACAAGCACAACAAGATTATGCAGAGAAACATCATAGTCCAATAAAATATTATAAAACCAAATGGGGAAAGGTTAAAAACTCATTTTCGCAAACCGGAAATTCTATAACTTTTGCAATTGAATTCCGAATGAAATAAAACCAATTTTGTTGGAAAGAGGGCGACAAATGCTACCTTTGAAAATGGCAAACAAGCAATGGAGATTTTGCAAAGAAATGGAAGAGAGAAATCTTCCGCACGGATAAACCGGCAAAATCTCCAATACCGAAACCGCAATAGAAGACGCATAAGAAAACCGTTTTCGGTGAACTTGGCTTTGTCATGACAAGCACGACAAGCACCAAGACCACACCACGATAAGAGACAAATAAGAACCAATAAAGATGATTGCATGGATGCAAAGGTTTGTGCTCTCTACGGCGATACGATCACGATATCCGGTCGAGAGCCCCTCTTGATAGTACAGTTATCTATCCTATAATCCGGTCTCTCACTAAACAATATGAGACCGGTAAAATAGAAACCCTATCAAGATCATACCTTTGCCCTGTGCATAAATCCACTTGAGGTCGATGAAGATGATCTTCAACTCCTCAAGACGCACCACCTTCCTCGATCGCGCTTCGGTGAAGATTCACTTGATGCTCCCCCATACACCAAGATGGGAGACGCTCTCTTCGGCATATCTTCACTTGGCCTTGAGTGATGATCAACCCGCACAAAGCCTTGATCAACACACACTTTTCTTCTTCCCTTAACCTTGACTCCAACAAATGGAGAACAAGCAAACAAATGGACAACCTACAAATATAGCTCAATGCAAATATTAGTCCATAGAGATTGTCATTAATTACCAAAATCATGCATGGGGGCAACCATGAACTTTCATATCCCTCTCACCCTTAACCTTCCAATGAAATCGAAAGGCACGAAAATTCAGTTCATGGAGTCAACAAACTTGTTATGTCAACTGATTAAGTGGTGAATACAAGTTTTTAGCCCTTTTCTTAGAAAGTTCAATTCTGAAATTGAGTTATATTTTTCGTACGGAGTTCACACATAACTTCCACATAGATTCATGTCCAATTTTCTAATAAGAAAAAAATGCAATGTGTCATCCGATTTACCCAGTCACCAAAACTCAGGTGGCGCGGCAAAGCGCGCCTTCCCTTCTAGTTATCACTACGTGCACTTGTCTTGCTAGTAATATTTGACTCTACGATCAGTTCCTAAATACGAGTACAATATATATATCAGGGGCAGTGCTAGGCGTAGGTCCCCCTAGAAAAGGGGAAACTTAGGTCCCCTCCGAAACCGTTGGATCGTCATCGTACGTTCAGGAATCAGTGCTACACGTTTTTGCTTTTTAGCCCTTCACGTTTTTCGAAATCAACCCCGCAGTCCATACCAGGTCCACTTAAACGAAGGGGTATATCGTTTTGCCCCTGACCTTCTCGATATTTACTGAAAAAATGCCACCGTGGTGATTTGCCCTGACTATTACAACAAATTACTGAGTATTGAAACAAAAATTCTCGCGCAGTGTACAAAAAATAAATACTATTACAACAAATCATCGCAATATTATTTTAAAATTAATGTTATAGAAAAGTTGTTACACAACAATTATTTTGTTGCAGATTGATTTGCAACAAAATTACAAACAATTACAACAAAAATCACAAACGAATACAACAAAAAATATATATTATTGTAACAAATCATTGCAAATTTCTGAAAAAAAGTAAGGTTACAAAAAGTGGTTAACCAACAAATTTTTTGCTGCACATTGCTTTGCAACAAAATTTAACAATAATCTCAACAACAATTACAAACTTTTACAACAAAAAACCATTTGTTTGTATCAATTGAAAAGTAGATGAGCAACAATTTTTTTCACATATTCATTCACAACAAAAATAACCAACTAATTCAACAAAATACACAAGCGGCGACAACAAAATAAACATACATTTACAACATTTGGAAAAAATACATCGTCCAAAAAACAGGGGAACATCCCAACTTGCAAACGCTCAGAAAACCTTGCAACATCTGGCGTATGATTCCCCAATAAAAACTATACCTATTTGTTACAATTTGAAAAACATACGTAACATCAAAAAAATAAAGGGAACACAAACTTGTACAAAACGCCAAAAAAACTGGAAAGTTTTGGTATGTGCCTTCACAACAATCTCGTTCGCGTTTTGTTACAAATTTATCGCATATATGCAATATCAAAAAAATCCAAAAAAAAACTTGACAAACAAGTCTAGCTAACTAACTGGGTTGTTGACCTCTTTCACATAATAAAATGGGCCAGAAATTCTCTATTTTTGGGCAAAAAAGAGTGAGCAAGCAGGTGAGGGCCTGGGGACGCGCGGATGTACAGGAACGTAGAAGGCAAGAAGATAGCTAGACCTTGCATGCGTACGGGAGCGTAACGAGCAAGCAGATAACTAGATGGCCCTGCAAAAAAAAGATAACTAGATGGGCCTTGCACGTGCGTGCGGACGGGACCGACCTACGCTCACACGACGTAGGTCGCCCTAATATAAGCATTTCCCATATATCAGCGTACAATCATGGGAACGTCCGTACGGGGCACGAATGTATACGTACAGTGCACGGCAGCATCGCACTTTTAGTACCACATCGCACTTTTAGCTCAAGACGCGTCCGTACGTCGGCACGCGCACAGAAGAAACGGCGCGCCGCGTTCCCTCCGGTGTACTCGCCGCGCGCCGAGTATACTTTTTTTTTTTTGAGAAAGAGAACTTGATTACTGTGTAGTGTTGGTGTACAGATCGTTCAATACAAGAACTCTGATCGAGTTTGGCAACTCGTCCCCCAGGACCCGATCCCCATCAGAATGAGCTAGCCTAGCCAACCCATCAGAAGCTCTGTTGCAATCTCTGATCGTATAGAGGATAGAGCAGTCCTAGAAGTTGTTGATCAGGCTTCTGGCCTCATTGTAGAGGAAGCATAAGGATGATCTGTTGATATCCTTAGAGCGGAGCGCTGTGGCTGCTGGAGCACAGTCTGTTTCCAGGATGATTTTGGCGTAGCCGTTGTTATACGCCAGCTTGAGACCCAGGATCAGCGCTTTAACTTCAGCTTCTTCTGCATGGCGACGGTTATGATAGGGGAGTGAGCTGCCAGAAGGACCGATCCTTGATCGTCTCTGAGAACCGCTCCAGCACCGCCCGAGAGGATTGAAGCACGAAAGGAGCCATCCGTGTTAACCTTAGTCCAGCCATGCGGCGGGGGCGACCAGGTGAGAGCAGGGATGGGCTGCGGCTGAGCCGCGGCGGGCTGGGTAGCAGCCACAGCTTTCAGCTTGCGGTCATCGATAGAATCTTTATTGAGGCAGGATCCGATTTGTATCGACAGCAAGAAGCTGACTGAATCCCCAATCGTGGCATTACCTTTTTGGTGAATGACATCGTTTCTGAGGTGCCAAGATCTCCAGAGCGCAAGCAGGGTCCTAGCCCGGGTAGTTTTGTCACACCTGGATAGGAGAAGGAGCAGCCAGTCGCTGCCAGTGGAGCGGAAGCAGGATTCATCAGGGAGGTGCCAATGTGGGGCGCATGGCATGCCGGAGAGCCGCAGCTTTGGTGCAGATCACGGTGGCATGGAAGGCGTCCTCGGTGCCATTACCACAGATCGGACAGCGGTCGGTGAGCTCCAGCGTCCTCTTCCATTTGTTTTTCTGAGTAGCCAGGATGTCCGCTGCCACCCTCCAGCCGAAGATGCGAACCTTTGGTGGGACGTCAGCCTGCCAGACATAGTTCCACAACGACCTCTCGCCATTCGGGGTGCAGCTCGAGCCCTCGGCACCATGCCCGCTGTGCTTCAACTTGTATGCTAGCCTGTAGGAACTCTTGACAGAGAAGCATCCATTCCTCTCATAGTGCCAGGCCCAACTGTCTTCAGATTGAGCCCTGGGGATTGGGATTTGAAGGATCTCATCGATATCTGCTTCATGGAAAAGATCACGCAGGATGTCTTGGTTCCACTCCTTCGTGTCAGTATCGATGAGCTGATTGACCCACCTCCGTCTAGAGTTTTTCTTCAGAGCAATAATTTTGAGTCCATCTTCTCTAGGAATCCAATTGTCTCTAGTAATCTGGGTTTTTCTACCGTCGCCAATGCGACTGATCATGCCCTGCTTGAGCAACTCGAGACCGAACTCGATTCCTTTCTAGACAGGGGAGGGGTCAGTTGCGAACACCGTGTCCAGTAGGGAGCCTCTAGGAAAATATCTCGCGCCGAGTATACTTTGCGCCGGCGGCCGGCACAACGCATGATTGCCTCGCCGCGCACTAAAGACGGGATCCTATAGCTCGGCGAGAGGTGCGTGGAGGCCACGAATGTGCACTAGCTCTCGGCATGTCAATCCATATACGCGGTTTCGCCGACAGCGGGGAGTAGTATAAGTTGACCGGGCACCAGGTGGATTCTGCTGGGTGGACAACGTGACGTCACGCCGCCAACGTGGTGCCAAGTGCTACTAGGACAGCGTGTTCTCCCTTGACAAAACATAGTCATGCTTAAATCTTGGATAACATAGGCACCATTCGATCTTATTTTTTAAATCTTGGATAACATTATTAACATTTTCAGAAATAACAAAAAACATATAGGTTGTGGGTATCGTTACCAAAAGATATACCTTCTCGATGGTTAGATTCCCGAAGGTTAAACTTTACATTGCTTTTTTTTGTTAGAAAATATACGTCTTACTTTTATAAATGGAGGGAGTAGTCGTGTGCAACTGCCGACAATTTGAAAGAATTAGGATATTCTGTGGCCAATCTGTTAAAATTCTTGATTTAATAAATATCAAGTCACTACCACCACATTATGTGTTAAAGCGATGGACATGGGAAGCATTGAGTGGAACTGTACAAGAGAATGAGGACATGAATACAACTGAGAATCAAATATGGATGCCATGCTCAGCAACAAATATATGTCCCATAAATTTCATAATTTGGCAGATCGGTCATCCAACCTTTCCAAGAATGTGTCATGTTGGTAGATAGCACACTCATATGAAATGAAATTTAACATAGTTCAATATAGACGCCCACACATACGGCATGAATGGATAAAGCAAACTAAGGCGACGGGGGATCAATACGTAGATTATGTCGCCATCCTCTTCGAGGTGAAAACCTCCTTAGCTGCCTGCTCCACTTGATCAATGCTGTCATGAAGAGTTCCTTATGCCCAGATTGTTGCAAGTGGCTCCAAGTGCGTAGCCAGTGTGTGCATGAGTAGATAGCCTGCACGTAGATGTATGTTTCTTTTTTATCAAAAGCAATACCATTCCCGTAGAGTCACAAAGACCAACATAAGGCTGCCTTCCCACAAGCATATGCTTTTTTATGAGACAGTATACTCCATAGCCAGTTACCAAACATGTTTGCAACTTACCCCGATTGATATATATTAGACCCAACCTAAATAATATACCATGCCGCCCGAGAAAAAATACACTCGAAAAACAAATACTTAATTGTTTCATCATGCGGACAAAAAAAAAACACATTTTTTACAACCATGCATACCAATTCCGCTTTACTAAATTATCCTTTGTCAAAATGACGCCCCGTTTTAGATACCAAAGAAAGATACCAATTTGTAACAGAACCTTCATTTTCCAAATTTCTTATTATTAATTGATGCATCCACTTGGACTAATGCCTAGTACATAGACTTAACCGAAAATATACCATTAGTATGCGAATCAATCAGAACACGTCATGTCCAGGCATTAGTACAACTGCATTAAGATGCTCTTTTAACCACGTCTGAAACATCTGGGGACTGAAAACCGGACAACTCCTTAAGGCCCTGTTTGTTTCTCAGGGATTTTTGGGGTTTGGTGGGGATAAACCCGGCCCATTCCCGAAACCCCCAAGTCTAAAAAAAACTGTTTGTTTCTCGTGGTTTTGGGCCGGTAATTTCCCGGCCTTTTCCCCACTTCCCCAAACCCGGCCCAAAACTCGGGCCAAACCCCACCTTCTCCAAACCGCGAGCCCTACCTCACGTTTCTTCCAATCCCCGAGCGTGTGAAAGAGGAGGCGGCGGCGCGACGGCCGGAGAGAGGGGCGGCGCGATGGCCGGAGAGAAGGACGGGGCGGATAGAGGTGGCGGTAGATCATCTCCCGTGCCTCGTTCTTGGATCCTCGCCGCCGAGCTACTCAGATCGTCGTCGACATCGTCACCGTTCTTGGACCCTCCGGTATGTACCTCGTTGCCCTTCCCTCTCCGGTATGCGATGCGCCGACGAGCTCTGTTCCTCCTTGTATCTCTCTCGTCGGGGTTGTCGCATCGGGGTTGGGGCGGACGGAGTCGTCGCGTCGGGGTTGGGGCGGACGGAGTCGTCGTGTTGGAGTGCTCTGCGTGAGCGCCTGGGCATGGGGTGGTGCTGAGCAGTGGGAGCTCGGGGTCGGGAAATAGCTAGTTAATTTCGTTTTCTTCCAAATGTGAAGGAAACAACTAGTTAACTGAATACATTCTCACCGGCGAAGCCCCCTCTCTCTACCGATCTGGCCTTCTCTCCGGTGAACCCTTCTCCCTCTCTCTCGCTCTCCATTCTCCTGGTTTTGCATTTTCTGTATACAGCATCAAAACTTATGCAACCTCCAGATGCATTTGTGTGACTTGTCTGCTGAACTGCTACTTGTTTTCAGGTTCGATTGGGTTGGCATGACGCTGGTACTTATGACAAGAACATCAGCGAGTGGCCCAAGTGTGGTGGAGCTAATGGTAGCTTGAGATTTGAAATTGAGTTAAAGCATGCGCCAGTGTTGTAATCGAATTTCGTTCAGTACTCAACTCATCGATGTCTTGTTACCTGTATCATTCGCTTGTGTTAGCTGAAACTGTTGGATGTTGACTTTTCAGATTGTCATGTTTGTAATGCATGTTAACCAGTTTTGCGACTGTCTTATTATCTGGGACCATTATAAAAAAATGAATCTTTTATAATGCATGTTGATTTTTTAGACTGATTTTCAGCCCTGACAGCTCCTCAAATGCGCATAGAACTAATTTCAGGTTTTTTTCCTTTTCTAGATCATGATCCATAAAAATAATTGCGTCGTCCGCATATTGTAGGATGGACAAACCGTCATCAACGAGATGCGGTACAACCGTTGAAAATTGACTATCCTCTTTTGCTCATTGAACTAGAATGACAAGCATATCTGCGACAATATTAAACAAAATAGGTGAAAGCGGATCACCTTGACGAAAGCCTTTCTTTGTGTGGAAATAATGTCTGATATCATCGTTAACCTTAGTGTGACACTTCCTCCAGACACATAATACTCAACCCACTTGCCAAATAGGAGAGAATCCTTTCATACATAGTTGTTTGTTATAGAAAAGGTCATTTCACTTTATCATATGATTTTTCAAAATAAATTTTTAAAATCACACCATTTGGATTTTCTGATGCAATTCATGGACAGTTTCATGCAAAATGACTACTCCATCAACAATATTTCTACCTTGCATGAAAGCCAATTGAGACGTTCGTACCGCCTTATCAGCCAGACTATTTAAATGGTTGTTTGCAACTTTTGTAATTATTTTGAAGCTCACGTTCAACAGGCATATGAGCCTATATTGTTGAATACGGCAAGCCTCATTGATATTCGGTAAAAGCACTATTTCCACGAAGTTCAATTTAAAAATTTCAATATTATCCTTATGAAAATCATGAAACAACTATACCTAGTCGTCTTATTACATCCCAACAGTTTTGGTAAAATTCTGCCAAAAACCCGTCTGGGCCAGATGATTTATTATGTTCCATCCGAAAAATTGCTTCCTTAATTTCATCCACCATAAACGGTCCCGTCAAGAACACATTCTCCTCATCAGGTACTTGAGGAATATCTCCAATATGAGACTCATCAAAAGAGAGTACACTCTCCTATAGAGTTCCAAAAAGATTCTTATAATAATTAGTTATGTATTTTTTTCAAAGGCTCTTGTCCTTCTATTCTACCTTCATCTTGGTCAAGTAAAATAATTCTCTTCTTTCTATGTCGCCCATTTGCGAGCATATGGAAATACGTCGTATTATTATCACCTTGCAGGATAAACTGAGATTTAGATCTTTGATACCATTTAATCTCTTCCTCGCCTAGAAGTTTAGCTATTTGCTCATTTGACAATTCTTTTTGCTCAATGTCATATGCTGATAACACTCTGCTTTCGGCTATTTTATGAATCTCATCAATTATAAGAGATGTACTTTTCTTTTCCTTCTTATACACTCCACTTATGTTTGCAGCCCATCCACGAAGAAATTGATGCAAATTGTGAATTTTGTTATTCCAACATTGGATCGGTGTGGCTCCTTTTACGGGCCGAGTACAAATTGTGTGAACTCGATCAACAATGCCTTCTCGGTATAGCCAAGCAAATTAAAATTTGAATTCACGACGTTTAACACTAGAAGGTGATGCACCTGAGTTAAGTAGTAACGGAGCATTACCCGACAGTGATTCAACTCTCATGAGATCATGGACAGATACCATAGGTAACTTTGACTCCCATTNCGGGCATCGCGTCTTGGTGGCTCGGTGCCATTTGGTGAAGTCCCTCCAACTTGTGGAGTGAGCTTCATCCTTGTAAAGGTTCTAGTTGTCAACCTCAACGGCAACTAGTGACAAGTGCCTCGTCACATTGGTGGTAAGACACAACGGAGATACGGTGTGCCATATCAAGGCTACTGGTGTTTCACATTGATGAACACCGCGCCGCTCCAACGGAGACTAGCTTCCATTGGGAAGTGAACTTCGGATAAATCATCGTCTCCAAGTGCCTCGGTATTTCTATATCCGAGCTTCTTACTTATGCTACTCCCTCCGATCCATAAAAAGTGTCGCCCACTTAGTACAAAATTTGTACTAACTTAGTAGAAAATGTGCGACACTTTTTGTGGATCGGAGGGAGTATTTACTTTGTGATAGATATCGAGTATAAGTAATATATCTTGCTATCACCTACTTGATTATATTGCTTAGCATAAGTGTTGGTGCACATAGGTGAACCTAGCTAGTTTAGGTTTTAGCTTGATAAATTAAACGTTAGTTTTATTCCGCATTTATTCAAGCCTTAACCGTAATAATTTTAAATCGCCTATTCACCCCCCCCCCCTCTAGGCGACATCCGTGTCCTTTCAGAAACGACATCCCAAAATCAAGCCAAAGAGAAGGTCCCAACTCCTGAGCCGCATCATCACCACGATGACCAGCAAGAGGAGCCAGATCTGGCACAGCTTGATTCGGGACGCCCGCGCGCTTATTCTTGTAGATCCTGCCGAGAAAGCTCCAAAGGAACGACCTCCACCATGGAGACCTGATCTTGAGGCTCACCAGCAACCACCCGACGCCGCGCAGGAGCAACGGGAAGCAAGATCTTACCGGCAAGATGCCATTCGCCACATGGGACAAGCTACCAAGCCAAAACCTAGACCTAAGCCTACATCTATCTACAAAGGAGGACCGGCCTCCCCTCCCACTACATCTCCCGCCGGCTAGGGCCGCGGAGAGGAAGGGGAGAGGAGCCGAGGCAGCGGAGGAGACTCTCAACAAGGAAAGAGGAGAGAGAGGGAGAAGGGGAAAGAGAGAGCCCCCGCGTCGCTGTCTCTACTGCTACTGTAGTTGCAAACCTGTCCGACATGAAAAGATAGAAAACCACCCTACGGCCCCGAGTGGGTGAGGAGGAGGAGGTAGCCTGTACGTACGTCCAGATTTGTGCACGCACGAACGGCACTGTCGCCAACGTGGAAAATGATCAAAAATAACCTCTGACGAAACTTTAGCACAAATAAACCTACTCCGAAACTATTTTCAAAACTAACCCTTGCAACATAGGGCAGCGCCGGCATAGTGGGCGCTATGGTATTACCAGCGTGGGCAGATGGGGCCCAACCCCGGTTATGTAGCGTCGGCCATGCGGAGTTGAACTTACTAGTTCAGCTCCGGTCATGGGGGCGCTACCCTATCCACATCAGTTTATTGGCTCTGGTCACAGGTGAGGATCCAGTTTTCTGTTCATCCCGAGGCAGAAAACCCTCTCTCTTCCTCTTACTCCCGCAACTCACCTCCCCGTCAAAACCTTCCATTTGGGTGAAGTTTTTTCGTGGATTTCGGCTCCCCTACGTGGCAAGAGGTACTCTCCCACATCCTCCTTATTTTTATCCAATTGAAATCTACCAATTGTTACCCGCACCCGCGTATTCCGGTTGTATTCCTGCGACTTCCCACGGCGGAAGGTCACCGGCTGGTTTTGAATATTCAGCCCACCAAAGCCTCGCACGGTTTTCAAGCAACCCTAGGTTCGGCCGCGAAAACGGGACATTCTCGGTCTTGAGGGGAAAAAATTTGGGCGCGTGAAAAAGTTTTTTGTTTGGCTAGTTTACGGTTGCTGTTCTGTCTCTTTTTCATCGCGCAAACCGTAAGCGGCGGTTATTTTTCCAGTTCCGGCCTTTACGGCCACGGCTAGAGATGCTATTAGTGCTTAATGGCTAGATTTAAACATAAAATGAATAGTTAGATTTTTGTTCATTTCCACGTCGCCAACCTGGACCTTGTGACACTTCCACAGTGCGCTGCCGCTGGCTAGAGGATTGAGGTCGTCACGTCACCGCTACCTGGATCCACACGCTCAGGAGAGTTGTTTGTTGCTGCCGGAAGGAAGGAGCATTCTTTGTTGGAATTTTCATGTGAAAATTCATTGAAATTTCCAATTGCTTTATTTCTGTTTACTGAAATAAATTGGAGATTAAAAGTAGAGGAAAGGAACGTATCCTACTTGTCATATGTGCTAGCTAAAGGGATAAGCCTAATGCTAATGGGCTGCTGGCTGTAACGTTGAGGAGGACATGGACGTAGTCATCAGATCCTAATTTCACGGCCTCAATTCGTGGTGGGCTTATCTCTTTAAGAGGAGCTAGCTTTGACGGGATAGGTACAGAACGAACAGGACTCTGTTCTCCTAGCGACCAAAAACAATTCTCCAGAAAACCACAGCGAGCTGCGGCGGCGCATCGGCAGATCGGGAAAATCTGCCTCAGTTGCACGGAGGCGTTGGCGACTGGGCGCTGCGGACTGCGGCAACAGAGTCTCCAGGCAGTGCAGCTCTGGCCTCCGGAAGGGTGTTGCTGTGGTTAGATCGACTCAGTGTTCTTCTCTCTGAGTACGTGAGTGCCTGGCTAGCTCTCTCGTCCCCTCGGTGTTTTGTGCTGCATCTCCCGAGTCTCAAGTTCGTCGATCGGCTCGCCACGATCTACGGGCAAGTGGTGTCGTATCTCCGAGAACACGCGCTTGGGATCCCGCGGCTGGGCGGGGCGTAATTGTTCTTTGGGACAGCGACTTCGTCGCGCTTCACCACGCTTCTCAATGGTTTTGAGTGTCGTTGATCTGTGAGAAACTTCTGATCCCTTCATTTCTGTTTCTTATGTGCATTGCTAATTGCTAGTAGTAGTCAATTATTACTAGTTATTATTTTGTTTTGTGAAAATATATATCGGCAATTGTTAAATTACTTGTGTAGCTATTTCTCTGATTGTTGCAATTGATTAGTTAGTAGCTAGTAATTTGTGGACTGTTTTATTTACTAGAACATGTTTACTAGCTACTTTCTGTGGGGTTCATTTGAGCCATTTGTGTATATCTTTTGCTCAATTAGTAGTCTAGCTACTTTGTGTAATCTTCAGTTTGTCGGTATTCGCACATATATTGAGAGCCACAGTGTAGACGTGTTTGGCTATACCATGTCAAATTATGTGATGAACCATTTGGTTCGGCTATTGGCTTATATTTCCTTATGGGAAGCTTTTACACACTGTTTTTCTGTGAATTACTTTGCCTCCATGCATTTACTAGTTTTGGGAATTATTTCTATGTTTATAATAAGCCTGAAAGCATGTTACTTCCAACAATCCAAAGAACAATTAAGAGTTAACATGATGGCTTGTGGCAATTATGATGATATGCATGATTTAAATGAGAGGTACTGTACTAGCTATTACCCTAAAAAGACCACTAAATTTAAGATTAGAGAGACACATGGTGGGGTTCGGCATGGTCTTTGTGAGGCTAATGTTGTGATTGGTGAGGCCGTGGCTTCAGGTTGTGATGATGCACCTGTAGCTTATACGGCATTTCAGTCGCCTGATTGGTGGATTGATACGGGGGCCAATCGACACATTTGTTCCGACCAGTCGTGTTTCTCTTCTCTACAGACTGGAGGAGGGTAGCACCGTTCTTATGGGTAACGGGTCTACGGCAGCTGTTCGTGGTGTGGGAAAAGTTGAACTAAAGCTCACTTCGGGCAAAGTTCTTACTCTGAGGAACGTGTTGTTCGTCCCTACCATAAACAAGAATTTAATAAGTGGTTCTCTGTTGTGTCGAGAGGGTTATAAACTGGTGTTTGAATCCAATAAATTTGTGTTGACCAAATTTGGGTCGTTTATTGGAAAGGGGTACCTAAGTGGAGGTATGTTTCGCTTATCAGTGTTAGATTGTGACAACTTTGGTACATTTGCATATTCTGTATCAGATGGGTGTGTGTCACATATATGGCATTCTCGCTTATGCCATGTGAATTTTGATAGCATATCTCGTATGAGCCGTATGAGTTTAATTCCCAATGTGAGCTATGAGAAAGGCAAAAATGTGAAGTGTGTGTGCAAGCAAAGCAACCCAGGAAACCTTTTATGAGTGTGCAGTTTAGAAGTACCGCTCCACTTGAGTTAGTACATTCTGACATTTGTGAAATGAATGGTATAATTACCAAAGGAGGCAAGAAATATTTTATCACTTTTATTGATGATGCCACTAAGTATTGCTATGTGTACTTGCTTAGAACAAAAGATGAGGCGTTGCGTCACTTTCAAATCTATAAGGCTGAGGTTGAGAACCAACTAAATAGAAAGATTAAGCGGCTACGGTCTGATCGTGGGGGAGAATATTTCTCCAATGAGTTTGCTCGGTATTGTGAGTCCGCGGGCATTATTCACGAGAGAACCCCGCCATATTCACCCCAGTCAAATGGGGTTGCCGAGAGAAAGAACCGGACTCTAGAGGACTTGGTTAATGCCATGTTAGGGAGCTCCGGTATGGCAACGGCATGGTGGGGTGATGCGGTACTCACGGCTTGCTTTGTCCTAAATAGGGTGCCATCTCGTAATAGCGAGGTAACACCTTATGAAGGATGGGAAGGGAGAAAGCCGAACCTATCCTTTCTTCGGACGTGGGGTTGTCTCGCTAAGGTGAGTATACCACTACCAAAGAAAAGGAAATTGGGACCTAAGACTGTTGATTGCGTCTTTCTAGGCTATGCAAGACATAGCACTGCTTATAGATTTTATGTGATTAAATCTGAGACAGATGAGGTCACTATTCATACGGTGATAGAGTCTCGCGATGCCACATTTTTTGAGAACGTATTTCCTATGAGAGGTGATACTGTTGTGACGCATGTTGGCTTGAGTGAGATAGTCTCTACTTCTGATAGAGCTATTATGGCTGCTCCTGATGTGGAGTTGAGAAGAAGTAAGAGACAAAGGAACGAAAAATCCTTCGGAGATGATTATGTAACGTTTAACGTTGAGGATGAACCACGTACCCTTTCAGAGGCTTATGCGTCTTCAGATGCAAATTATTGGAAGGAGGCAGTCCGTAGTGAGATGGACTCCATCCTCACAAACGGAACGTGGGAAATCACAGACTTGCCCGTTGGTTGCAAACCGGTTGGGTGTAAGTGGATATTCAAGCGCAAAATGAGACCCGATGGTACTATTGAAAAGTACAAGGCCCGCCTAGTGGCTAAAGGGTTTACTCAGAAGGAGGGCGAGGATTATTTTGATACATATTCTCCCGTCGCTCGACTACCTACCATTAGAGTGCTTTTAGCACTAGCGGCTGCATGTGGGCTCCATGTCCATCAAATGGACGTAAAAACCGCTTTTCTAAATGGAGATCTAGAGGAGGAAATTTATATGGAGCAGCCGGATGGTTTTGTAGTTTCTGGACAAGAGAATAAAGTATGTCGGTTGATTAAGTCCTTGTATGGGTTGAAACAAGCACCTAAACAATGGCATGAGAAATTTGATAATACCATGACGTCAGTTGGCTTTTGTGTCAACGAGGCTGACAAATGTGTCTATTATCGATTTAATGGATCTGAGGGTGTCATCCTTTGTTTATACGTGGATGACATATTAATATTTGGTACTAACACCAAAGTGATTGATGACACTAAGTCGTTCTTGTGCCAGAACTTTGATATGAAAGATCTTGGGCAAGCTGATGTTATCCTTAATATCAAGTTGATTAAGGAAGAGAATGGGATTACGTTATCGCAGTCCCATTATGTGGAGAAAGTGTTGATTCGTTTTGGATTTTATGATTGCAAGTCAATCTCCACACTCTATGATCCTCAACTCCCGCTTCGAAAGAATGAAGGGCTTGGGAAAGATCAGCTTCGATATTCCCAGATTATTGGCTCCTTGATGTATTTGGCTAGCGGCACTAGGCCGGACATCTCATATGCTGTGAGTAGGTTGAGCCGATACACGGCCAATCCAGGAGATGCCCATTGGCACGCTTTAGAGCGGGTGATGCGCTATCTAAAGGGAACCATGGATTATGGACTTCACTATTCCGGGAACCCATCGGTTCTGGAAGGGTATAGTGACTCTAACTGGATAACAGACTCCGAGGATATAAAGGCGACAAGTGGATATTTATTCACTTTGGCGGGCGGTGCGGTGTCGTGGAAGTCGTCCAAACAGACTATCCTAACTCGCTCCACTATGGAGGCTGAATTGGTGGCTCTCGATTCTGCCTCTGTGGAGGCTGAATGGTTGAGATTATTGTTGAGTGATCTACCAATATTGGAAAAGCCGATCCCGGCTGTAATTGTGAACTGTGACAATCAGACTTTGATTGTAAAAGTTAATAGTGGGAAAGATAATATGAAATCGTCTAGACATGTGAAAATAAGAATAAAGTCGGTCCGACATTTGAGGCAGATTGGTGTGATCACAGTGGATTACATACGGTCTGAAAGGAATCTTGCGGATCCTTTCACCAAGGGATTACCTCGAGCGGTGATCCAGGCAGCAAATAAGGGAATGGGACTCATACCCGTGGCAAGGATACTCAGTGGTGGAAACCAAGTCTAACTGATCAGAGATCCCGTGAATTAGCAATTGGTAAAAACGAAGCCTAACTGGTATCTAGGAGTACAATAAATAAGAGTTCCCATTAGCTGCATGTACTCCGACTGTAAGGCAGGCTGGGCTACGCCCTTAATGAGTTCGAAGCCGTATGGCGAGAGGGCTGGAGAACTCACCTACGTGAGCATGATTGTGGGGTCGCAATCAAGGAAGGTCGGGTAATTTCCTAAATGCTCATGAGAGAGATACAGGAGCATGACCGTAACGCTCCAACCCGAGACGCTTGGTACCCGCAGCCTAGTATCGGTAGCGGCACGACGTAGTTGTGCACTACATGGTTCAAGTTCAAGGCGTACGCTACTTTTTCCTTGTGTATAAACGAAACTGTTGTCAATAGGTAATGTGGTTCAACCCGAAAGGCACCCTTACCGAATCACCGATATATAAACAGTACATACGAGGGCATATTGATGAGAAGTCCAATTGGGAAATTTCGGTGGGGATTGTTGGAATTTTCATGTGAAAATTCATTGAAATTTCCAATTGCTTTATTTCTGTTCACTGAAATAAATTGGAGATTAAAAGCTAAAGGAAAGGAACGTATCCTACTTGTCATATGTGCTAGCTAAAGGGATAAGCCTAATGCTAATGGGCTGCTGGCTGTAACGTTGAGGAGGGCATGGACGTAGTCATCAGATCCTAATTTCACGGCCTCAACTCGTGGTGGGCTTATCTCTTTAAGAGGAGCTAGCTTTGACGGGATAGGTACAGAACGAACAGGACTCTGTTCTCCTAGCGACCAAAAACAATTCTCCAGAAAACCACAGCGAGCTGCGGCGGCGTATCGGCAGATCGGGAAAATCTGCCTCAGTTGCACGGAGGCGTTGGCGACTGGGCGCTGCGGACTGCGGCAACAGTCTCCAGGCAGTGCAGCTCTGGCCTCCGGAAGGGTGCTGCTGTGGTTAGATCGACTCAGTGTTCTTCTCTCTGAGTACGTGAGTGCCTGGCTAGCTCTCTCGTCCCCTCGGTGTTTTGTGCTGCATCTCCCGAGTCTCAAGTTCGTCGATCGGCTCGCCACGATCTACGGGCAAGTGGTGTCGTATCTCCGAGAACACGCGCTTGGGATCCCGCGGCTGGGCGGGGCGTAATTGTTCTTTGGGACAGCGACTACGTCGCGCTTCACCACGCTTCTCATCGGTTTTGAGTACCGTTGATCTGTGAGAAACTTCTGATCCCTTTTCGTGTTTTATGTGCATCGCTAATTGCTAGTAGTAGTCAATTATTGCTAGTTGTTAGTGTGTTTTGTGAAAACATATATCGGCAAAATTACTTGTGTAGCTATTTCTCTGATTGTTGCAATTGATTAGTTAGTAGCTAGTTTCTGTAGACTGTTTTATTTACTAGAACATGTTTACTAGCTACTGTCTGTGGGGTTCATTTGAGCCATTTGTGTATATCTTTTGCTCAATTAGTAGTCTAGCTACTTTGTGTAATTTTCAGTTTGCCGGTATTCGCACATATATTGAGAGCCACAGTGTAGACGTGTTTGGCTATACCATGTCAAATTATGTGATGAACCATTTGGTTCGGCTATTGGCTTATATTTCCTTATGGGAAGCTTTTACACACTGTTTTTCTGTGAATTACTTTGCCTCCATGCATTTACTAGTTTTGGGAATTATTTCTATGTTTATAATAAGCCTGAAAGCATGTTACTTCCAACAATCCAAAGAACAATTAGGAGTTAACATGATGGCTTGTGGCAATTATGATGATATGCATGATTTAAATGAGAGGTACTGTACTAGCTATTACCCTAAAAAGACCACTAAATTTAAGATTAGAGAGACACATGGTGGGGTTCGGCATGGTCTTTGTGAGGCTAATGTTGTGATTGGTGAGGCCGTGGCTTCAGGTTGTGATGATGCACCTGTAGCTTATACGGCGTTTCAGTCGCCTGATTGGTGGATTGATACGGGGGCCAATCGACACATTTGTTCCGACCAGTCGTGTTTCTCTTCTCTACAGACTGGAGGAGGTAGCACCGTTCTTATGGGTAACGGGTCTACGGCAGCTGTTCGTGGTGTGGGAAAATTTGAACTAAAGCTCACTTCGGGCAAAGTTCTTACTCTGAGGAACGTGTTGTTCGTCCCTACCATAAACAAGAATTTAATAAGTGGTTCTCTGTTGTGTCGAGAGGGTTATAAACTGGTGTTTGAATCCAATAAATTTGTGTTGACCAAATTTGGGTCGTTTATTGGAAAGGGGTACCTAAGTGGAGGTATGTTTCGCTTATCAGTGTTAGATTGTGACAACTTTGGTACATTTGCATATTCTGTATCAGATGGGTGTGTGTCACATATATGGCATTCTCGCTTATGCCATGTGAATTTTGATAGCATATCTCGTATGAGCCGTATGAGTTTAATTCCCAATGTGAGCTATGAGAAAGGCAAAAAATATGAAGTGTGTGTGCAAGCAAAGCAACCCAGGAAACCTTTTATGAGTGTGCAGTTTAGAAGTACCGCTCCACTTGAGTTAGTACATTCTGACATTTGTGAAATGAATAGTATAATTACCAAAGGAGGCAAGAAATATTTTATCACCTTTATTGATGATGCCACTAAGTATTGCTATGTGTACTTGCTTAGAACAAAAGATGAGGCGTTGCATCACTTTCAAATCTATAAGGCTGAGGTTGAGAACCAACTAAATAGAAAGATTAAGCGGCTACGGTCTGATCATGGGGGAGAATATTTCTCCAATGAGTTTGCTTGGTATTGTGAGTCCGCGGGCATTATTCACGAGAGAACCCCGCCATATTCACCCCAGTCAAATGGGGTTGCCGAGAGAAAGAACCGGACTCTAGAGGACTTGGTTAATGCCATGTTAGGGAGCTCCGGTATGGCAACGGCATGGTGGGGTGATGCGGTACTCACGGCATGCTTTGTCCTAAATAGGGTGCCATCTCGTAATAGCGAGGGTAACACCTTATGAAGGATGGGAAGGGAGAAAGCTGAACCTATCCTTTCTTCGGACGTGGGGTTGTCTCGCTAAGGTGAGTATACCACTATCAAAGAAAAGGAAATTGGGACCTAAGACTGTTGATTGCGTCTTTCTAGGCTATGCAAGACATAGCACTGCTTATAGATTTTATGTGATTAAATCTGAGACAGATGAGGTCACTATTCATACGGTGATAGAGTCTCGCGATGCCACATTTTTTGAGAACGTATTTCCTATGAGAGGTGATACTGTTGTGACGCCTGTTGGCTTGAGTGAGATAGTCTCTACTTCTGATAGAGCTATTATGGCTGCTCCTGATGTGGAGTTGAGAAGAAGTAAGAGACAAGGAACGAAAAGTCCTTCGGAGATGATTATGTAACATTTAATGTTGAGGATGAACCACGTACCCTTTTAGAGGCTTATGTGTCTTCAGATGCAGATTATTGGAAGGAGGCAGTCCGTAGTGAGATGGACTCCATCCTCACAAACGGAACGTGGGAAATCACACACTTGCCCGCTGGTTGCAAACCGGTTGGGTGTAAGTGGATATTCAAGCGCAAAATGAGACCCGATGGTACTATTGAAAAGTACAAGGCCCGCCTAGTGGCAAGCAGCAGCGGCAGCGCGGCAAGCTTTCTATCTCCAGTGAATTTCAGTACTAGTGTGGATTGATAAAAAAAAATTGCGCGGACAAAATGGGTCGTCCCTGTTGGGGGCAGTGACCACAAACGGCCGGACACAGCCGGATACGTGTCCGTTTTGCAATCCAAACAGAACAAAAACAGACCAAACACAGGTCCATTGAAGATGGCCTAAGTAGTCACATACAACAAAAGGACTATCATCATGACGATGCGTGCCAGGACATCACGCCTTGGCGAGATATCAGCACAGCCACCAAATTTAAGGGCCTCTTTGGTTCACAGGAATTGAAAAGCATAGGAATACGAAAAACGTAGGAATAAAGTGTCATGACATGCGAAATCCTACAGGAACTGAAAACGCAGGAACCAGTTACACTAGTTGTTTGGTTGCAGCACAGGAAAAACGCAGGAATTTTACATAGAGTGGAGTACAAGTCATACTTGTCATAGACTCATAGGAATTTTTCCATGAGCTCCAACCTCTTGCTAGAATTCCTATGGGATTGTAGTATAGGAAAGCAATCCATAGGAATTTTGGAGGATTCATTCCTTTGAACCAAATGGATTCCGTAGGAAAAATTCCTATGGATTGGAATCCTACAAAATTACTTTGAAAATCCTTTGAACCAAAGAGGCCCTAAAATGGGCTTAATTTGTGGGACCCCGAATCACAAGCCCAGCCCACTATCCTTTCGTCTTCGCCGAGGCCGCACGCCACGGCCCACGGGGGACCACCTCCAAGGCCGGCCGGACCTCCGCGTGCTGTGGCTGCTGGCGGCGGCGCGTCGAGTCTCAAGAAGTACGGCGTCCGTCCATGGCGGCGGTCCCTACCGGAATCAGCAGGGCCAGCGCGGCGGTGGCCAACAACAGCAGCGAGCTCCACTTCTTCCTGTCCTGCAACATCAGCCTCCTCCGCACCTCCAGCGTCCTCAAGGTGACAATTCCCCGAGCCTCCCTTTTCCCGTGCATTTTTTTTTCTATCACAGAACCTAAGGACGAGCGAGGTGGGATAGAGCGGCTCCTTAACAAGTTTCAGATCTCCTGTGGATTGGCTGGACCATCTTGCCTTCAGTGCGGTGGACATAGTTGAGGAGGACAAGGAGTGTGAGTGGCTGGCAAATTTGTTTCCTATCCTAGTTGATGAACTCTGCAGTTTCAACCATAGAGTGGTCTTCCCAGGCCATCAAGTTGTGTATGTCTCCTCTTTCCATTCTCCATGTTTACGATTTTCCTGTATTCTGTCATAAGAAAATCATCATCTCTTCCATCTGGCAAGAACGAATGCTACATATCATTTGAAAGTTGTATTGAGTGCCTTCTCTCTGGGTGAAAGCATGCCTTTCATATATTCAGTTAGCTCTTCAGTTTATCCAGTTTAACTTACCAAGCAACTAAATATAATGATGCTTCCATACAATTTCAGAGAATCTTTGCGTGTGTGCTCGCCTCTGCTAAATGTTCTTAGATGTAGGTGGAATTGTGCTCTTGGAAATGTTGACTAACCTAATATTGATTTTTAATAATATTATTATAGAAGAGGAGTGTTTACAATACTTCCACATATAGAGAAACAGATAAGGAAAAATCCAGCTAAACAACATCGTCAAAAGTTAAAAATAGCTAAACAGGAAAAGAAGTACAAGCATCTGCAGGTGCAGCAGAGTCATCCGTCCTGATGTCAATACCGAGGTGGGTGAGCAATGCCCAAAGAAGCGTGATCAGTTCACCGCCCCGGGCAATAGCCTTCACGTGCCCATCCATGTTGCTCGACGGAGCAACATACAGGATCATCTCCGACCAAAACCTGCGAGGGCCTTCCACACCGTCTCCTCTGCTTCGACCAACTCTACCAATTGCCTTCCTAGCATCGCACCATTCCTGAGAACCTCGTGCTTGGATCTTGCCTCTAATCTTGAAAGGAGCAGCTCGACCAACTGCCGATACTTGCCTTCAGGTGTTGTCCCCGGAATACAGCCAGCGAGGCGCTCGGCATCCTTCTTTATGGCATTGTACAAGCTCTTGCACCACTCGTTGTCATCAGGAAGTAGCTCAGGATGGTAGGCCACCAAGTATGCACAATAACATGAGAGGTCAACGGCAGCAACCTTATCGTCCGAGGGAATCCGTTGTGACCTTGACCTGATTTCAAAAATGCTTGTGGCGATGTGACACACAAGCATGGTAACGGCAATACCATCGGCGCTACTGAAGGTCGAAAGGAGCCTGTCGCCGACTTTTAGCTGCAGAATCCTAGGCAAATAAGTCGCACCATTGTTGCTTCGGCTTCTCTCGTAACTTCTCAGTGCTTTGACAATAGCAGTCTTAACTGCTGTGGGTACTTTTTTGTTTTGGTCGGGTAGATCCAGAAAACGCTGTAGAAGAACCACTGGAGTTTTCTGCGTGTGGAGCACCAAGACCGAGCATTGCTTCATTTTATCCTCCCAGTGCCTGAACAGCTTGCATCTATGTCGTAGCACATAGCCAACACATTTTTTTATGGTACGAGATTGCTGCCAAGAAGCATGCCTTACCCGGGAGCATATTAGGACTACTTTTGTCCAATTTGACAAGATATAAGAAGCAATCTCTGCTACCTCTGTAAGCATAACCAGTGTAGACAGTAAAAACACCGGCACAATATCAAAGTATAGATGCCCAACTCCAAAATATTGACCTGCCCAGTTCGAAATATGTGCTGGACCTTCATTACTGCAGACCCATGTACAAAGTAACTGCACCGTACTCGTATTGGAAAGTACTGCCAGATAACAGCATGTAATGATGGTATGAAGAACAATTATCAGTGAAACAAACATGCTGAAGATGGGCAGCCAACTCTTTGAATATGAGACTGGGAGGGGTGAATAATAGAAGTCATGAAGAAAAGAAAGCTCACATTCAATCACCCCAAGTAACCTCTCATCATCGTCGTCGTCGAGCAACATATGCCACAAGAAGTTACGAGCCCGCTTAAAGCCATACTCAGCAACTGTGTATGTTGCAAATCGACACCTTAACAGCTTGAACAATGCAAACGAAAAGCAAACATCTTTGAGACGGCTATCATTCAACTGCCACACTTTGTCAAGAGTAACTAAGCCATTGTCGTTGTTTATCCTTGCAATGTCACCTCTGTCGGACATCCGTTCAAAGATGTAACCACGAGTATGCTTCCTCACCAGGACAGTGTCCTCTCCCGTAACTATAAGTGGTGGGGGTATAGTAGGCTCACTTGCCACCTCGCCATCCTGTAATTGTTCCATGTATCCAACGATAAAACGAGGGCTGCGTCCAAGCATTAATGATTGTCTGGCCTTGTGCCATGCATAATACTTCAAAAGTAATTTCGCAAAGACAAGGGTAAACAGCGGAAGAATCATCCATTGTCCTCCATTAAGTACTCTAGTACCAAATTTATGCTCATAGTTTGCATGGTGTCCCATCAGCTGATAGCTCGCGAGATAGGATGCCCACATTGCTTGCACAAGTAGTACTACAGAAGGTCCAGCATTTCGACCTTCTCTAGCATCAGTGGCCACTATTCCAGTGGTATTGATACCAAGAATGTGAACAAGACCAGTCCATATTAAGAGAAGGGTGATGTGTTCCCTTGGATCACAGTCCGCTGTTATTGCTCCTTTGGTCACTTCGGGAATGTTGATAGTAATCTCGCTATTAACACCGGAGACAACATGTGAGGCAATGGGCATGAACAAGGAGGTGGCACCGAGGAAGATGAAGCGAGTCAACCGATGGTAGCGATAGCGATGGCCATAGGTGGCTATGCTGACGATGACTCCCATCAAGATGGTGTCCACCGCCATGAGAGCGTTGACTCTCAATAGCTTGCCTTGCGCCTTCGAAAAAAACTGCGATAAATGTGGGCTGCTGCACTCCTGAATGTCAAACCTGAACATCAGTGCAAGGAAAAGATAAACACTAGACACACTCTGCTTGAAATCGCCTTACAATTTTTTTTTTGACTTCTTTATCATTTATATAGAACTTGTCAAATTCTTCAGCCATTTTTGTAGCCAAAAACGAAATGGAGCTGTGCAGTTTTTTATTTTCCCCTGCTACCATCTTATTTCTGGCTTGCCAAATCCACCATATTAAGCTTATTATTTTTGATCTCTGCTCACTTTCTAACATGAGTATCTCACTAACAAAATCCTGAGCATTCTGGCATCTTAACAATTTCTCTCTGACATTATTTACTTGAAGGTCTGACCAGTTTCCTTTTATTTTCTTACATTTGAGAAAAAGATGGGCTCCATCCTCATTAAATCTATTACAGATAGGACAAATAGGATCTAGATCTATCCCTCTCCTCATTAAGTTTACTCTATGTGGTAAACTATCATGGGCTATCCTCCATATTAACATTTTAACCTTCGGAGGGCATTGTAATTTCCAGATATGGATCCAATTAAAGGCTTTTCCTGTATCTTGACATCCTGTCTGTCCATTTCTTTTAATATCTTCAAGCTGTCTTTGTAGTCTGTATGCAGATTTTACAGTAAACTGACCATTTTCTTCAAAATGCCAAGCCCACTCATCTTGCATGTCCTCAAAAACAGGAATGGACAGAATGAGGTTTACATCTAGTGGCCAAAAGATTTCCTTCACCAACTGACTATCCCAAGAACCCGTGGTTGGATCAATTAACTCACTGACTTTTGTAATAATATTTTTTCCTTTTGTTGTTATTGGTCTTCTGCTCCAAAGTCTGGGTAACCAAGGGTCCTTCCAAATATTTATAGATGTTCCATCTCCCACCCTTTTGATTATTCCCTGTTTAAGTAAGTTTATGCCTTTTAGAACACTTCTCCAAGCATAGGATATCCCAGTTTGATATTCAGCTTGTAGAACAGTAGTACTAGGATAATATCTTGCTTTGATTACTCTAGCACATAGGGATTCAGGCTTTGTGAGCAGGCGCCAACCTTGTTTAGCTAGCATGGCTAAGTTGAAAGTATAAAGATCCTTATACCCTAGTCCTCCCTCTCTTTTTGTTCTGGTGAGTTTATCCCATCCAAGCCAATGTATTTTATTATCTTTGTCCTGCTGTGCCCACCAGAATCTATTAATAACACTATCAATCGCCTTACAATTGATGGAGCTATTAACTAATAGCTATAGTGAGTGAATTAGAAAATCTAGGTTAGCCGTGGTGCTATTGCAGCAGCAGCGGGCAACTCATGGATGAAAGCGAGGTCGCTGCGGCACGAGCCAGGATGGTGTGTCTCGGCTGCGCTTCTGTATCCCGCGAGTCATCGCTAAATTGAGGAGACGCGCGCCGGGGTGAAAATGGCTAACTGAACATGTATACAAACACTTAATAGACTAACTTGTCTGCGTGCAGGGCAGAGTTTGTTTACGTCTGGAGTTCAATCCAAACATATCATACTAGTGTACTGTGATGAGGCGGGCTTATATGGTTATTTCTGCAAGCGATGACCTTGAGGTTCTCAGCTCAGGACATTACCAACGGGTTAAGCAGGAACTGTTGACAGAAACGCACAAGAAAAGGGCAGGAAACAGTATAGTAGTAATAGCTGAAAGATGTACACATGGCACAAAAGAAACAACTCTGACAAAAACAACATTAAGTTAGGTTTACCATGGCGTTCTCTAATCTGGAAGCGCGTCCAGCTGCCCGCGGATACCTGTTTGCGTCGTGGGGGGAAGGAGAATGAAGTCAATGAACTGGTGATGGGGTTTTAAAGGAAGTCTTGTGTTACTCTTGAACATCCTGCCGTGCTGAGTTGGGGAAGACCATCAACCTCAGACGTAATGTCTGATGACGACTCCGCCGCGTGTTGGGTTGTCTGCAAGTCTGCAACAAACGACCAAGTCAGGGAGGCATGCTTCTTCATACGTCAGTGCTAAACAGGCTCCCAAGAAATTAACGCAAATTACTCTTATGTGTTGTCGTGGGCCAGGTTTTTCCCAGGTTTGCTATGTGTAACAATGCGAATCGCGGTTCCATGATTAATTGCTTGAACTTTATGAAAAATGGAAACCTCTAATACGATATACTATGTCCTCCTACTTCCTGAATACAACTGAATTACGCCGAGCCGTCGTTACACCCAGATCCGAAACGGTTGGAGTTGCCCTTTGGTGAGTCAGGTCCGAAACGGTTCTGCGTCCTTTGGTGCGCACAACCGCTCAACTCGGTCCTCATATGGGGGCATGGGGCCTCAACTTCTGACGTTCAAGCCTTAAATGGGCACGCATATTTCTGGACCATTGTAGTTATATCATACTATCAATTGTTAAAAAGTTCGCATCAAACAATTTTTCTTAAAAAGTCACCAGTCCTTAGAAGGGTGTACAATGTATGAGCAAAGAACAAGGGGACATGTTGAGCTACAGATGAAACACACTGGTTAGTACAATGCGCCGAGAAGCACAAAGTAGAGTTTCCGAACCACTACTTCAGTATAACTGGACATTAGTACAAACATCCCGTCTGTGTCACAGTAACACTGGTATTGAGCCAAAAAAAAAATCTCTTGGGTATCGAGCGAATACAACAGTCGAATTCACGGAAGTCGGTATACAGGGCAGTACATACAAGCATCTCAGCTGAATAACAATAACCCAACGTCTGTCTCTTCGATGCATCTATTACAAAGTCGTACCTGAATGGCATGGGCAAGTTTTACAAATACAAAATGGTACGACGACTATATAATTAATACCACACTCTACACAAGCTGTGAGAAGAAATCACATCGGAGATACATAAAATCAACTGTGGGGGGTTGAATTGACAAAGAATACACGATATACGTTGCTCTACCCAGTCACACATACAACAAAAGGTCTCATCAGCCGGTGATGATCCCTGCCAGGACATCAGTCCTTCCTCTTGCAAATATGGTGTACACGAGGCGTATAGCATCTAGCCAACCATCGAGAGAGTCCCAGGTATCAGCAACCTGGCATGGTCAAAAGTAAAACATGAATAATGCGTTCAAAACCACTCTTTTTTCCTCCCCAGATGACTCTTCTAATTGTCTAGGAACCATGGTGATGCTAATTGCCAAAAGAATTTTCATTGTTATACATCAGACAATGGAGGGATTACTGTTCTTGCTTCCACTTTAAAACCCAGTGAAGATGGTAGATCTAGATTAAGGCATCAGATCAAGAGTAGAAGAGAAGGCACTTACCAAGAACACAGGCCCGTGAGTTGTGTTTATACAAAGACCAGCACCATGTGGCAGCGTAAGATCGGAGCATGTAGACACTGAAACTATATCAGCGACGTTTACTTTAATAAATCTTTTGGTTTTCTCCACAAGCCCGTTCGATTTGGCAGGAGCGCTTTCAGAGGTGTTGACCTAAATATGTGATCACAGGATCAGTATCAGACAAGATAATCCTAGCAGTGACATGAATACAGAGACACAAGTAGGTTGTGTAGTAAACACAAATACCTGCTGGAGTTCCTCATGGTTTAGGATAAACTGTGATCTTTCCCACAGTTTATGAGGTGCAATGGGGTCATCTGCTGGAGGAGCAGTCAGATATCCCACTTTCAAATATGGCAAAGGTAGCTGCAAAATATAGCATAACAACAACGATGTCACTAACATCATAATTATAAATTATTGGTTTTGACAAAAGATGAACTACATTGAGACCGACTTCTGACATGCATAATTAACAAGAAAAGTGAAAAAGCATAAAACAAAAGGAAGATGAATATTCTGCCCAATGCTCACACACTGAGGGTACACTCACATTTTTTAACTCAAGGTGCACTCACAACTTCAGGGTATATACATTCTAATTTGCTGAAATCATGATAACAAACTGAGGCATTTCATGATTTGTATGCTTTTCTAATTATACTACTCCCTCCGATCCATAAAAAGTGTCGCTAAGTTAATACTAAGTTTGTACAAACTTTGTATTAAGTGGACGACACTTTTTATGGATCGGAGGGAGTAGTTTTTTCCTTCTGCTTTGGGCACAGCAACAAAATCAAGTCAAATGCATTTCAATAACTATGCCCGATTTTTAGGATATCACAGATAAGTCACAAAATCAAGGATCACATACTCCTATTTAAATTTAGTCCTGACACCTGGCTAATAGCAACATTACAGAACATCACAGGTTCATCTAATATCTACCAGAGCACCAGCAGCAGTCAAATACAAGAGATAGATCGCTTAAAGATACAATTGTACAGACTGTAGAGTAGAACAGAACTGAAAGCCTAGAGCTGCCAACATACCATTGAGCGGACTAACCGTAGAGCACTGCGATAAACCTGCATTGCGCAAAACAACAGCATTTTCAGTACGTGTTGACAACTGTTATGCCTAATTAATCCAGTAATTACAACATATATTTGAATTGTAGACCAGCATATATTTTCGTCTTTTGAAATGGAGGCTGAATTGCGTAAAATAGCAATGCCAGATCTCAAGTGTTTTGTGAAGGACCAACAAAGAAAATGGCAGGCAGCACAGTGGTAACTGAAGAAATCTCCATACCGAATAATTTGGCTTCAGTGCATGAGCAGCTGCAACATAAATAGCAGACTGACTATACAGGTCACTAGGAGCGTTATCTTGCCCCCCAGACCTCGAGGTATCCTCTGCCAAGCCATACTGCAGCATAGAGGCATTGATTACTGTTAATACAGAGTTGAATAAGTTAACATGTATTCAAATTGAAGCACTGCTATCCACAATGCAGTCACTATCAAATAGACTAAGGAAACATACCAGCACAGTTGCAAGGTTGTAAATAGCCCGGTGGAAGTCAAACTGCAACTTGATGGCAGACCGAAACTGTGCCACAAAATAAAAGAAACTTAGTTTCAGCACTTCATTGTAGATAAAATTTTGTGATTAAAAACACTGCTCAGAAGTACTTTCTCGATAGAATTCGAAAGTGCAACTACCTTACTTATAGCTGTTTTTATGATTCTCTGTTTATCTCGAGCAGGAACAATTGCACTCAATTCCTGCATCAGAAGTTTATACTCTTGGTAATGAGTGAAAAGCACAATGTGTGGATGAAGAGTTAGTCATTCTGATAGAACAGTGCATAAGCTAAGGTACCTGTAGTCCAAGGCCCCAATTGTTGAGGGCCTGCAATCAAAAACACGAACAAGCAATAGTTGAAGCATGAAGATTAATGGACAATGAGAGAAAATTAGAGTGATGGAAAACAATAGAAATTAACAACTTCGTGCAAGATCATGGGATTTGAATGTGAAGACAGCAATTTAATTTTTTTAAGCAGGATGCAAACTTTATATAAGTTTAGCACTAAATGAGAAGAATCAGTTAAACAGTGTGGGCCATTGATGTTTTTTACAGCGGGTGTATTCATGTATAAAAAAATCATATGGATTGACTCAGAAAACAACTGTACAGCCTGTCACAAGGTTTTTCTGTAGTGAAACCATATAACTGTGGAAGTGCGGAATAAAGCTTAAAATTATCTATGTATCATATGTTTGGTGATGGTGCGTATTCATGTTCACGGTGTTCTTGATGACTATTGCACACACCATAATGCATTGGTTTCCAGAGTGAACTTATTTACCACTTGTTTTAACTCCAATATTTCAAATCTAAGAGAAGAATTTATTATTTTGCTACAATCAGTCAAGAGAGTCGGCACTGAATGAGTGGAATAATTTAAACAGTGCCTCAAAAGGGTCATTTCACAGAGGTGTGGACCATTGATGTTTTTTTTACAGCGGATGTATAAAAATCATATGGATTGACTGCGCAGAAAACAAGTGTACAGTCTCTCACAAGGTTTTCTGCAGCGAAACCTTATAACCGTGGAAGTGTGGAGTATAGCTCACAAATTATCTACATATCATACGTCTGGTGATGGTGCGTGTTTATGTTCCGAGTGGTCTTGATGATTATTGCAAGCACCATAATGCATTGGTTTCCAAAGTGAGCTTATTTACCACATGTTTTAACTCCAATACTTCAAATCTAAGAGGAACATTTATTAGTTTGCTACTCAATCAGTCAAGAGAGTCAGTACTGACCTGGGGGCTATTCCAACTTAATTGGACAGCCTTGTCGTAGTTCATTATAGCCTGAAAAAGAAGAAACTATGAATACATAATGACTAATCGAAATCTAGCATTCGTATAATATAACATACTAAAAGCAATCAGACCTTCTTTCCAACTTAATGGTAAAAATTCAGGAATGCTACCTATTAGTTAGGACGTAGACCCTTACTCTTAAAAAACATGATACGTGACAAGAAAAAGAAGGAAATAATAAGGGACCAAATATTACGTTCTGTTCAAGGCTGGGTTTTGCAACCCAGTTAGTACTTACGTATATTAAGACTTGTTTAGCTTGTATGTCAAAATTTTCAAGATGGCGAGCGTCTGCAGAGTAACTATGCAGTCCCGGTTTTGAAATAAGTATATTTTAGATCATAAGTATGGGTTAGCAACTTAAGAAAACAGCATTGCTTATTTTCGATTCACAATTCGAACAACACAAAAAGCTGGATACTTAATCAGTAAATGAGAATTTGGAATACAGAAATACAGGAATGATCTGAAAGCTTTTGCCATTTGGACAACAAAATAAAAGATTAACCATTATAGAATCAAGCAAACTTATTAACATTTTTTATGACCTGCTGCCAGAGTTCTTCAGCCTCTTTGGTACGCCCACGCATTTTGGCCCGATCAGCGATAGCAATAGCCCAGTTGTAATATGCCTAAAATGATAAAAAAAAAACATGAGAACAGCAATATTTCTCCACAGAGTAGCGATATAGCATGAGGCATAAATGCATGAATGAAATTCAATAGCATCGTGTTGGCTTCTGTGTAAAATTAGCACCATTTCTCTTTGGATATACTGAGAGAAATTTCTTAACAAATTCCAGTGAAGTCGAGAACATCAACTAATAAAAGTAGGGTATTAGAGGGTCCGAGCCTCAGAGGGGGCAAACTTACATCATACAGTGTTGGGCAAAGTCGTGTGGCTTCAGCATACTTCTTGCAAGCTTCTTCAAGTAATGAATCTTTCGAAGAATCCGAATCAGGATCCACGTTGTCTGCACTCTCCTGCAATTATATTGAAAAGGTTAAAATACATTAGAAAAAAACTTCTGTGTGAGTTTTCTTTCTCTTGCAATCGCCATTTCACTAGCATTGCTTAATCAACAGGTGGAATTAAGCAATGTAAGAGCTAGTTCACACTGCAAATAAGGAATGCACATTTACCTGGAGGACTAGAGCCCAGTTATAATATGCATCAGGGTCTTCTGGATTTCTCTCAATGGCACTTATATATCTGCAAAACATATCTTTAGGAATCATGCAAAGTTCTAATTAAACTATTACAGCAAGATTTGGTTAATCAGATGAGGTAAACAAAAACCTTTTGGCTGCAAAGGTAAGAATACGTTGCCGAGAGCGACCTTCCTCATCCACTCCAGTGACACTATTTATCAAGTCCATGGCAACGTCATGATGGGATGAGAGCTGCAGGTTGTCCTGGCTGAAATGGGCAAAGGAAAGAGTAGTAATTTATCATAGCTAATTTTGGTATATTTGAACAATCAAAGGCTATAAATGATATACTTTGTTATTTCCTTTTTGGCAGAAAATAAATAAACAATGTCAAGTGTTACGAAGGCAACTTGTATTCCAACGAGGCACCACCGTGGCCTGATCAAGCTCTCACTAAGCCTGACAGGACACTTGTTACCCATTGGGCACCCCTTGCAAACTCCACACCATGGGTTGCTGTCGAGGTTAGCCTCCCGCCTCACCAGTCACCACTTCTCCTCCAGCACCTTCCACCTCCCAGATCTCTCCTCCATACGGACCAAACGTCGGCGCTGTAATGCGTGATTTCAAACATGCTCGCCCTGGATTTTTCAGTATTTGGTTGGTATCAAAAGGCCATGGAACTCGCTACGCCTACTAGCACCAGCCATCTGAAGCAGGATAGCTCATTCCAAACTTTACAAAACATGATTAACATAGCTAGTCAATGACTGAAGGTCGAAACACGAAACACTAGTGCACGTGGAAGAGATTACAGGAACGACGCTACGAATCCAGCCTGAAACATCTAGCAAGTGATTTGGCCAGGCAAAGCCGCTCCATTGATCAGACCGTCGGGTACCGGCTCGTGCACAACTGCAGGCAGTAGCTAAGCGCTTCAATGGAGTAAGGACAACCAGGGCTAAGCGCTAGCAGCGCAATTCACGGAAATGGTATAGATCTAGACGAAGCTATATAACTAAGCAAGACCCAACGCCACAGGCGCGGTGGAACTAAAGGTCGCAGCATGACATCCCAGTCACTTTGCCGATCGAGATCCGAATGGCTTATCACGAACAAGGATGTGTAGTCGTCACTAACCTGGAGCGCTCGGGGGTGGCAGATCCGGCCCCATTCCCCTCGGCGAACTCGGATCTCCCGGCGGCGGCCTCCGCGGCCTCCCCGAGGAGCTCGCCCATGGTGTAGGGCCGCCAGCCCTCCGCATTCGTCTCCGCGTCCTTGGACGGCGCAGCCTCTTCCACCGACACCTCCTCCTCCGCCGCTGCTGCCGGCGCCTCGGCGTCGGGCGAAGCCGATCTCGTCTGAACCTCTTCTACCGCCACCTCCTCCTCCTCTGCCTCCGGCGCGTCCGGCTGCCCCGCGCCGTTGGGGAGCTCCGGCTCCGAGGGGTGGGTGGGCGTCGGCTGCGCGGACTCCTCCATGTCTGGCATCTCGGGTGGGGGTTCGGGGGCGCGAGAGATCTGGTGCCCGAGTCGCTGGTGCTCGCTGTCGCTGTGTGTAAACTGCGAACGATCTCGTGGCGTCGAACTGTGGGGAGAGGAGGCGACTGACGACGACGAAGGAATCTCTTGCCACGTCGTACCCGCCAATGGGCCACCAGTCAGCGGGTCATGCGTTCTGCAAATGCGCACGATGCAAAAACAAATTCGTGTGGGTCGTTTTTCGCGACTTGAGCTACAGCTATGTGTACACGAAGTTGAAATTCTGTGGAAAATGAGCCATCAAAAAGGGTTTTCATAGCATCTAGAGATCCCGCAAAACATGTAAAATCTTAGCAGTTGTGCACAGAAGAAAAAGTTCATTCCAGATCCTGCAAAAGGAATGACCCGTAAAAAACCATTCGATAAACTTCAAATCTTGTCCCGCATAACTCATATCCTTGGTACGAGGCTTGACTTTTAGCGTAACAGGGCGCGAGTGAAATTGTAGAAAGAGGCGCCCTTCCCGCCGCCGCTCTTGTCGTCTATTTGAGCAGTCCCCATCGATGTCGTGCTGCCCTGTCGTATCGTTCTCACCTATTTCGGAGCTCCCGCGAGTCTTTCCGAGCGTCTGCCATGGATTTGGGTACAGCTCCGCAGGAGGCCGTGAAGGTATCGGAATGAACGGGTAAACCGCAAACCGCTTTTACAGTATGGCTTTTTGCGGAATCTGCTAGAGATGATGTCGGTACCTTGATCATCATAGATATGTGCTCTAGATTCATGGTGGCGCGTAATTGATAGAGTACAACTCCACAGAATTCTCTTGACAATTGAAGATACTGAGTCAATGAATTGCATTTCAGACCTTGCGGCAAAAACTAGGTTAGCCAATCAAGACACACCAATCTACTGCATGCAATCGAGGCCACCCACTGATATCAGTATTGAAATGATTTGCTCTCGAACTAGAGGTATTTTCACAGGGCTACAATCATGTCGTTTTGACAATATAATCAATCGATTATCAAGAGAAACTAGGTACCATGACAAACTTCCCCGCAAAACAAAAAAAAAAGTACCATGACAAACTAATGGTGTGTGGTCACTCTTGACTATAGATTTTGGCTTAAGAGCAAAAATATTGTAAATTCTAGAGCATATCACTTGAATAAGTCGGCACACGACACGTTTGTGTTAGGGATGCCAGATTAAAAAACAAACTAGCTACTACATGAGATCCATTGTCAAAAGACTAACCATGCCAGCTGCTACATGAGATTAAACTTCGGCACATTTCATTATCCGTGGTCTTCATGTGCCATATGATCCTCTTCTGTTCTTAATCACTGCCACTACGTTTCAGAACATGATGACACCTTACTTCTTATCTTAGTCCACACAGCACTTTTGTCTCGAACTACAAAATTGAGGTTTGGTTTGAAGGTGTTTACATTCCATGAGCTTTCCGAGAAGCTTAAGTTTTTCATTATCTACGCAAATCTTCCCGGGTCGAAGCAAATGAAATATTTCAGCCGAGATTCCTAACCGAATTACTATTGTTTTAGGTGAATAGATGTTATCAGAGTTAAAAATGGTACTGGCTCATCGTCGAAATATTCAAACCACGGCTGAAGGGGGTTAGGTTTGCATTTGAAAAGTCTGAACCAACAAACTAAGTGCTTCAAATTTATCTATAATTTTTTTCAAATTAACTTTGTAGTTTAAAATTGCGAGATTGGTCAACATGCGAATACCATTTTCAACTCGTGACCTCATGGTGGACAAAGCCTAACAACAACATCTACTATCGACTAAGCAAGAGACATAAGAAAAATAGAGATGTTGCTAGAAAATATAATAAAGCAGAACATTTGGCCGTCGATTCAGTGGATCCAAATTACTTGATCAACTACAACCTCTAATGAAAGCTGTGTGTTTATGTAGTTACATCTATTCCATCGGTTCACGATATACCCGGCACTGGTTTAGCTTCATTGTTCTTCATTTTTTACTCAGAAGATGGCATCACACTGCCACACTGGGGTATTGCTTGAGATAGAGCAATGTGCGCTCAATTTTTTTATCACATGATCTCAAACATTTCTTACTCTAGGATCGTTGTTGGTCATCATTGTTGTCACATATTTGTATAGTAATTTTACACAAGGAAAAAAATGCCAGCCACAATGCATATTGCGTATTTTGAATCGTCCCCATTTATGTGGTTGTTTCATTATACTTTGTGGTGTAGTTAATATGGAGGTTCAATGAGTTTCGTTAAGTAGCTTCCCATGATGTTTTTCTTGATAGATATTAGCTAAAATCAATGTTTAGAGAAGTCTCATCTCAAATTTATTTTTCATAAAAATTGCTTTAGTATTTAGTTGTATATATTTTCATAAGTAGTTCTTTTTTTTCATTCGTATATAGGAGGATTAAAATAGTATGTCTTCCTTCCTCTATAACAAGGGAAATAAAATCATGGTGCCCTGGTAGGCACCTCTTTCCTTGCAAACCTCTTCAAGTCCTATAACATTGCCTTTTTTTCTCTTGCCACCATTGCTAGAGATGAGTTCACATTCAGACCGGAAGTATTTAAATACATTTTACAAAAAAATATAGTGTGGAATCTGATCTCTACCTTTCTACATGTTCTATATTAATATGTTATGACGAGGGACGTTTCATCGGATGGTGTTTGATTTAGTTATTGCGAAGCCACATCAAATTTAAATTTCACTCTACTCGAAATTGCTAGCACAGATCCATAGAAAAATACAAACATTTGGACAATTTAGAGTATGTGCAAGTGAGACTACTATGATATGATAAAACACTAATTGTTCTCCACAATGCAAGCACCTGTTTTTTATCTGTCCTCGACTTGATAGGTTTCTTGTGTTGGTGAGTTTATGGAGATCTGGAAATGTGTACGGTATCCTTAATAAAGTAGTAGAGATTATATCTGGATAACTTATTTCGTTGTTATTATAGTGTGGCTTAACATTTTAGTGTATTTTTTGCATCATCTTCATGTATGGATGGACAAATTTTAATCATATTGGACTTAAAATGTCCAAATCAATATGCTAGTTCCAAAATTATTTGCCTCTCTCAATAAATAAATCATTGTTTGCCTTTTTTTCTCTCTCAATGTTCAATATTTGGAATGTGGAAGCGACGACCATTTGATGTTATGACATTGGTTCATTTAGGTTTCACATTTTTCAATAACTATAATAATGTGCGACAAGTTTTGTAAAGCAAGGATCGAGTAATGTAGATTTTCCATGAAGTGTTGGAAGATGAATCAAATGGTCATTGTTCAACCCTACGAGACATATTTGTCCATTGTCATTGCAATAAGTTAGTAATCATTGCAGTACTATTTTTTGTTACTTGGACAATAGCCAAATTCAAAATCTCAGTTGAGCTCTAAACCCTCCTATATCCCCCTTTGTAATTTATCGTTCGCCACCGCCCTGCACCTTTATAGCTATATTTGCCATTTCCCTCACAAAACCAAATCCTATGATGTTTCACCTCCGCCATCACAGTGGAACATCCCCATCACACTTTATCGGCCTATCCGCCACACCTCGGTACCGTATACTCCCCGTCCACTAGTCTAATGAAGCCGGTGCAGTTGGGGTCTCGTCCATCGTAGCGGGGCTGCTTCACCACCGCCGTCATCTACATCATTGGATCGGTTTCACCAACATCCTCATTCGAGGACCCATCATATTTGCCCTAGTAAAACCGCCCCCGATAGCCTGGCCCGCCTCATGGTGACGATCTCGTCGGAAGGATCCCCGGATTTGACTCTATTCCTATCGCCATCTTCGCTCCACATATTATCATTGTGCTTACTCAGATAGGCATATCAATGAAAGTGCATGGTTGCCCCCATGCATGATTTTGGTAATTAATGACAATCTCTATGGACTAATATTTGCATTGAGCTATATTTGTAGGTTGTCCATTTGTTTGCTTGTTCTCCATTTGTTGGAGTCAAGGTTAAGGGAAGAAGAACAGTGTGCGTTGATCAAGTCTTTGTGCGGGTTGATCATCACTCAAGGCCAAGTGAAGATATGTCGAAGAGAGCGTCTCCCATCTTGGTGTATGGGGGAGCATCAAGTGAATTTTCACCGAAGCGCAATCGAGGAAGGTGGTGCGTCTTGAGGATATGAAGATTGTCTTCATCGAGTGGTTTAAGCGCAAGGCAAAGGTATGATCTTGATAGGGTTTCTATTTTACCGGTTTCATGTTGTTTAGTGAGAGACCGGGTTATAGGATAGATAGCCGTACTATCAAGAGGGGCTCTCGACCGGATATCGTGATCGTATTGTCGTGGAGAGCACAAACCTTTGCATCCATGCCATCATCTTTATTGGTTCTTATTTGTCTCTAATCGTGGTGTGGTCTTGGTGCTTGTCGTGCTCGTCATGACAAAGCTAAGTTCACCGAAAACGGTTTTCATATGCGTCTTCTATTGCGGTTTTGGTATTGGAGATTGTGCCGGTTCATCCGTGCGGAAGATTTATCTCTTCAATTTCTTTGAAAAATCTCCATTACTTGTTTTCCATTTTCAAAGATAGCATTTGTCGTCATCTTTCCAACAAAATTGGTTTTATCTCTTTCGGACTTCAATTGCAAAAGATGCGGCATTTTCGGTTTGCGAAAAAGAGTTTTTATCTTTCCCCATTTGGTTTTATTATATTTTCTTGGACTATGATATTTCTCTACATAATCTTGTTGTGCTCGTTGTGACGATTCCAACGAGTCCAAGATTATCGAAAACGGAGTTCGTGGGTGAAAGTTATTGTATTTCCGATTTGCAAATGGGAGCTTTTACCTTTCCCCATTTATCTTTATAATATATTATTGGACTATGATGTTTCTATGCATATTCTTGTAGTGCTCGTTGTGACGATTCCAACGAGTCCAAGTTTATCGAAAACGGAGTTCGTATGCGAAAGTTATTGCGGTTTTATTCTCGGTACTTTTTAAAACAGAAAAATCATTTAGGAAAAGAAAAAAAATGGTGCCGGGCCGGCCTGGCCGGCCCCAGGCCGGTGCGAGGCCGGCAGGCTCGGGCACTGTCCCGGCCCAGCCGCGTCCTGGCTGCCCGGCCCAGGCCGGGGGCAGGCCGGCCGGCTCTGTTTCCCTCCCGGCCCAGCGCGGTGCCAGGCCGGCCCAAGGCCGGCTTGCCAGGCCGGGCTGCCTGCTCCTTCGCTGCTTTTTTTTCCGACCGTTTTCTGTCTTCTGTCGCTGGGATGTTTCCAGGCCGGCCCCAGGCCAGGAACTCTGCAGCCATTTTTTCCCTCTTTTTCCCCTCCAACGGCTTCTTTTTGGAGCCACCTATAAAAGGGGCTTCTTCCCCATTTTCCTGTAGATCTCATCCCTTGCTATCTCTCCTCCATTGCCAACATTTTGAGAGCTCGATTCCTCCTAATACCTCCGATGATTCTTGCCCAAATTTAGGGAAACAAGAGAGCAGATCTAGATCCATCTTTCCACCAAACAAAATCTCCTCTAAGGCCTTGTTTACTTCAAGAGTTTTCTAGTGGATGGGAAGAGTGGGGATGGGAGGGGATTTGGTGAACACCCAATCCCCACAAATACTCTTCCCCTACAATACACTAGCATGGACTAGAGTTTTTGTTTTGGGCAAAAATAAGATGGTTGGTGGGGGATATCTAGGGATTATCCCCTCTAATCCCCTAAAATACACTATAAGTAAACAAACTACTGGGGATTTTTGGGGACCCGGGATAATCCCCTCCAATCCCCTAAAATACATTAGAAGTAAACAAGGCCTAAGTGAGGGGAACTCATGGGATCTAGATTTTGGAGTTCTTGGTGTTTCTCCTCCGTTCTTTCTCCTAAATCCCTCCATAGCATTAGTTGCTTTGGTTGGATTTTGGGGTGAAGGATTTGACCACTTGGTGTGATCTTCCCCTTTTGCATTTGTTGCATAGGGTTGTGCTCCCCACAATGATTCGTGGGATTGAAGGTTGGGAGCTTGTTACTCTTGGGTCATTGGACCCTAGACGGTGGTGCCGTGAAAACTTCGGCTTGTGGAGCTTCGGCACGCTTTGGGAGCCCCCAATTGAGTTGTGGGTGTGTGCCCCAAAAGTTGTAAGGGCTCCGAAATCCGCCCCGAAGGATTCCGATAGTGGAAGGTGAACCAAACCTTTGGGTGCGGTTCATCGGAGAATAGGGTGAGGCCTTTGTGGCATCTTGAGTAGGCCTTTTGTGACGAGCTCATACCCCTCCAACGAGACGTACCCCCTTAACAAGGAGGAACTCGGGAATACATCCTCGTCTCCGCGTGCCTCGGTTATCTCTATACCCGAGCTTTTACTTATGCAAATTTACATTGTGATAGCCATCGTGCTTGAAATCTATATCTTGCTATCACATTGTTACTTGCCTTGTTTAGCATAGGTTGTTGGTGCACTTAGGTAAACCTAGAATTTTAGGTTGTTGGCTTGTTAATTTAAACACCTAGTTTTATTCCGCAATTATCAAACCCCTAAATAGAAAAAGTTTTAAATCACCTATTCACCCCCCCCCCCCCCCCCTCTCTCTAGGCGACATCCGGGCATAGCTTGTTCTTTCAATCAATTGGTTGTATGTGGTCCATGCACCCTCTCTCCCACGTTACATGTTATACCATTTGGAAATTTTGACAACAACCTATATGCATGTGTGAAGACTCTAACAAATATCTTCCCCATCCACCAACTTTAATTTCAAAATCCAGTTCCATACAACAAGTATCTAATGTGCTGGAGGCAAATCTTAGACTAAAGTCCAACGGTGTGACATGCATGTAGGCCGAAGTTCAACATGTATAGCAATATAGGAGTATTTTATTGATCAATAGTGAGGCACAAATACTTAGCTATTCTGCCTTAAGAAAAAGAAACTCCCACATGTATGGAGTACTACATGCCACGCCTTGTGTCTGGTGGTCTAACACAAGAACGCTAGTGTGCATGTGCAGCTGTGTAGGTACGGTGCATGTGGAACACATGCTAATATCCCGTAAATTTAGGTGCAAATTAACCATCACGTACTGGTGGTGACACATGTGACCGACCAAGTAATGCACGTAGCGTCTGGCTGCTCGATCGTGATTTTAGGCGGTCGCCGACATTGTCCGCCGCTTGTAGCTGACCATAACCTTCCCCCTTGGGCCCCGGCATGACCACGTTCCAGTCCGTCAGGGGGAGCGCCGTGTACGAGAACGCGCCGCCGGCCCCGTCCTCTCCTCTCCCGACGCCGAACCGGTCCGGCTCGTACCGCTCGGGATCCCTGTAGACGTGCGGGAGGCGGTTGTGGATGACCAGCGGGCTCGCGACCGTGTGCCCCTCCGGGACCACGTACTCGTCGCCCTCCTTGGTTCGCACGGTGAAGCTCCGGCGGGCGTGCCGCAGCAGCGTCATCGCCGGCGGGTGCAGCCGCAGCGTCTCCTTGACGCAGCGGTGTAGGGTCTCCATCTCCTGAAGCACCGCGTAGTCCACGAGCGCACCGTGCCTCGCCACGATCCGCTCCTGCTCCCGGACGGCGGCGCGCAGGTGGCCGGCGTTGTCGCGCGCGAGGAGGCGCGCCCGGTCCACGTTCCCGTGCTCGAGGCCTCGAGCTCGTGTGCTGCCCCGCGAACAGCGCCGAGACCAGCATCCCGACCACCTCCGTCTCCGTCGTGGCGCGGCCGTCCTTGTACCGGGAGTCGATCAGGCACTGCAGCATGTCGGAGCCGTCGGTCTTGCTTGCCTTGCGGGACCTGACGATGCCGGAGAATATCTCGCCGAGCTTGGCGCGCGCCCTGTCGCGCCTCTGATGCGCCGGGATCGGCAAGTGCGGGAATAGGATGGTGACGAGGCGCATGCCGTCGTTGAGGTCGTGGAGGTGCGTTGCGACCTCGCCCAGCATCTTGGAGCGGACCTCCTCCCCGAACAGGCACCGGCTGACGACGAGCGTCACGAGGCGCTCCAGCTCCAGCTTCAGATCAACCGTGCCAGCTTCTCCCCATCTTTTTTTTTTTTTTTTTTGCACAACAGCTTCTCCCCATCTCGCAAAGTACTCCTGGGTAGCATACACACAAATATGCATGTCACATGTGTATGTCATTGATTTTTTTGTGTGTGTGGAGAATACGAAAAAGTGACTTTAGCTAGTGCTCCTGCTATTTTAAAAATTCGAAAAAAAATTACGAGTTTCCAAAAATTTGTAAAAAAATCCCAAATGGAGACAATGGCGCATCCCACAAAAAATGCAAAATATCAATTTCAAATACTTTATATTCCGAGCTACAAAAAATGACAAAATCTAATAAAATTTGAAGATTTAAAAATGTGCATAGTTAGATCCACACTGTTGTTGTTTTTGTGTACCTCAAAATACAAAATAGTCAGATACACCATTGGTTACATCTCGGATTTTTTTTTCAAAAAAGTAATCAAAATTGGTAAAAGATTTTTTTTTAATTTTTTAAAAGAGCTCGATCACTGGAGTTCGGGAGCACCAATCAAAATGTACCATTGATTTGCAAGTCGCGGCAATCAAAATAAAGGTGAATGAGAATGTGATACCTTGACTTCACGAGCCATGAGGCCGGTGTAGGTCCTAATCTTGGCAGGCTTCATGGCGTCGCCGAAGAACCGAAATTGCTCGCGCCGGGTGGCAAAGTCGACAGCGAAGGCCACGCCGGCGCCGAAGGTCGGGATGGTGAACTGAGAAACCTCATCCTGGCTGATCTCTGAGTCCAGCCCTTGGTAAAAATGGCTGGACACGTCTGGCCCAACCAGGAAAGTCACCTTTCGATGGAGCAGCCTCAGCGTAAAAACGCTCCCCATTTCTGTGTGGGCATCGCGTATCACTTGCATCGGGCCCTTCGCGAGAAGCGCCGGTAGACTCCCTAGAAAGAGGAACCCCACGGCCACGGGCGGCGGTGGAAGACATTGTCTTGTTGTTGTTCGTCGTCGTGATATCTTGGACGAGACAAATGTGATGAGAATGGAGGCAAAGGCTAGCCAAACAAATGGTGTCAATTCCATGTTCATAATGCAGATGGGAGGTTGCGTACGTACGTAGTAGTAGAGTTGTACCTGAAATTAATTAATGATATTGTAAAATTGAGGGATCAGTATTTGAGCCGGCCGGCAAAGTACGAGACTAGATCCAAATGTTACAAATAAGCTAATTTATATGATTTTCAAGAAGAAAATCGAAATGGGTATCCCGGCGTCTGCATCGATTGGTGCATGCAACTTTAGTGTCTCGTACAAAATGATTTGCACGTACGAAACCTAGACGACGTATAACTCTTTTTTGAAGGAGTGCATGGATGGCACGTAAACGTATTCCCTCTGTATCATAATATATGATATTTTAACTATTTAAATACAAACACTATATGGATATATGTAGACACAATTAATATGTAGATTCATTTATTTGACTTTGTATGTAGACCGTATATATGTAAATAGCTAAAATATTTTGTATTATGATATGGAGGAAGTATAATGTAGAACTTAAAAGCTAACTTACGCTTACAGCTAATAGCTGTTCGTAGCCTTGTGCAGGGACTTGGTGTGATGGGAGAGCGAAGCACTACTCCTCGAAGATGTGTGTTTAACCTTGAAGAACTAGGCTATGGATGCATGGAGATGACAAACTCGGCAGCTGGTATTTATAGAGCAAATCAGACCAACCGAAGCTTACGTGTTACACGTTTCTTTGACTCTTCATCATTCCTATCTGCTAGCTTACTTAGACTAGCCACAGTGGAGGTATCATAGTAGTATCATGCATGCCACGTTGGTAAAAAGCTGACGTGTCGCTGTAATTAATAAGGAGAGAGGTGGTAGTGGTATCATAGGTAGATACCGTAACATAATGCTTTTCAAGGTAAGATAAGTCTACAACCTAATAAATGCAAAATTATATGATACCACATATATGTTACTATCCATTGTGTAAGTAGTATCATAGACTAGTATCATATAAAATACTACATATATGATACTTCCCATTGTGACTAGTCTTATGGACAAGTTGGTAAACGGTAATCATGTAAATAGCTTTCAACCCAGTGTGGTCTCCACTACCACAGAATGGGTTATAGGGAGGTTGGCACTCTGTGGCGCACCGTTAATTCGTGCGTCACAGAAATATGTTTCTGTGGCGCACCTGGCCACATGCGCCACAGAAATGTGACTTTCTGTGGCGCACCGGCCACGGTGCGCCACAGAAAGCCAGATTTCTGTGGCGCATGCCCACCCATGCGCCACAGAATTTTTGTGGGTCCCACGTACAATCATTGTGCTAGGATCCATCTGGGGACATTCTGTGGCGCACCGTGGCTGGTGCGCCACAGAAAAGTGACATTCTGTGGCGCACCGTGGCTGGTGCGCCACAGAAAGCTGACTTTCTGTGGCGCACAGATTTTTTTTTCCAAATCCCACACCCCCCCCCCCCCCACCCGTGGATCGCCTTTTTAGTTTTGCAGGAAGTAAAAGAAAATGATAAAAATTTCAATAAATAAAATCCTTTAACATGTAGTTAGGTTTGAGTGTCTAGTAGGTATAGAAATTTTGAAATATGAATTTTGACCTTTTTTGCCAAAAACCCGTTAAAAAATGTAAAACGGGCATAACTTTTGCATACGACGTCGAAAAAATGCGTATAATACCTTAAAAAAACTAGAGAAAATTTCGGATTCGATCCCACCGGGGTTTACCCGGTCAGCAATTCACAGAATCCTCAAATTCCAAACCAAAAAAAGTTATGGCCAACAGAAGAATTTCCCAGCAAAATAAAAAAAATCAAAAAAAGGGAAAACGATTCTGTGGCGCACCAATGCCAAGGATGCGCCACAGAATTATTGGGCGGGATTCAAAATTTCGAATCCCGCCTAATAATTCTGTGGCGCATCCTTGGCATTGGTGCGCCACAGAATTATTGGGCGGGATTCGAAATTTGAATCCCGCCCAATAATTCTGTGGCGCACCAATGCCAAGGATGCGCCACAGAATTATTGGGCGGGATTCGAATTTCAAACAGACGATTTTTTTCTACAAATCAAAAAATTCAAAAATTCAAAAAAAAATAAAAAAAGAAAAAATTTCGAAAATTCCCAAAAAATTATAACAAAGAAGATTGTTGAAAATTTTGGATTTTTTAAAGTTTTTTTTAAAATAAGTTTTTTGAAAATTTTGGATTTTTTGAATTTTTTAAAGTTTTTTTTAAAATAAGTTTTTTGAATTTTCTGGATTTTTTAAAGTTCTTTTTTGAATTTTTTGGATTTTTTTTAAAAAATAAGTTTTTTGAAATTTTTGAATTTTTTAAAGTTTTTTTAAAAAAATTTAAGTTTTTCGAATTTTTTTGGATCTTTTGAAACTTTTGAATCTCCTTTTGAAAGTTTAGAAGTTTTTGAAAAATCTGAAATTTAAAAACACACATTTATAACATATACATAACATATACACATACAAGACTTAAGAGGATTCATATGATATATATATCAATAAGAACTTGAGTAGCAGAAGGGTAGGTGAAGTGGGTGGAACTTAGAAGTTAAGCGTGCTAGGGTTGGAGCAATCTGAGGATGGGTGACCTAGCGGGAAGGTATTAGTTCAAAATGTGTAAAAAATCTGAAAAAATTCTGTGGCGCACCAAGCAAGGTGCGCCACAGAAAATATTTTTGTGGCGAGAATTCTGTGGCGCACCCAGCAAACCTGGGGGTGCGCCACAGAATTCTAATTTGGTGCGCCACTGATAGCCATTTCTGTGGTAGTGCTCGCTAGCTAAGTGGGCGGGGCGCAGGCTGGAATCATTAACTACCCCATGTGAAGATTCCAAGGACTCTGATCTCTCTCGATCCGATCATTGATCGAGTCGTCGATCCTGGAATGGATTGAGAAATGCAACCAACTGACCATGCATGAGATTGCATTTTGTACATTTTTTAATCTTCGTAATTCCTAAGTTAGTTGTTCCTGGACACAACTAGGTATCACGTAATTGCTTTCGACCATGCATCTGGTCGCTAGTTGAGTACTCGCGCGAACCGGCCGAGACAGGTTGAAAACTACCCGATGTGAAGATGCCGAGAGGACTCTCAATATGATCAAGTCGTATATAGATTGACAACTGCAACCAACTAATCATGGATGCATGATATTCACAGGAATGACGCAAAAGTACCGAAGGGATGAAAAGATCTTGACTGGATATAACTATCAATATTAATATGATTTTTATCTTTGTGTCCTCAATTACTTAAGTACTACTACTCAATTCTTCACATTGTGTTTTGCGCTGTTCAGTTTCTCCCTCTTCTTATTTTCAAGCCAGCCTCGCCCTAAAAAACAGAACCCTCACCAAGCCCCGGAATCATTATGTGCGCAGGTTTTGCGGGCAAAATATTACCCAGATGGTAACCTGTTGGCTGCACAACCAATTAGTGGCATGAGCTATGTTTGGAGAAGCATTTTGAAGGGCATGAAAGTTTTTAAAGAAGGGATCATTTGGCGTATCGGTGATGGCACTAATGTAAAGATATGGGTGGATCCTTGGCTTCCAAATGGATTAACAAGGCGACCAGTAACCCCTCAAAGGAACTGTACGCTTCAAATGGTTTCTGAACTCATTGATGATACTACTTGTTCTTGGAATAAAGCTCTGATCACTCAACATTTTCATCCTGACGACATCCCGACAATCTTAAGTATCCCTTTGAGAGACCAAACGGAAGACTTTATAGCGTGGCATTTTGATAACAGGGGTCTTTTCTCTGTGAAATCAGCGTATAAAATGCATGTGGATATGTTGAGGAGAGAAGGTGTTGCCCAGGTTGGCCAGGGGTCTGTTTCAAACTCTGTACAAGATGAAGTATTTAAAAAATTGTGGACAGTGCAGTGCCCTCCCAAAGTTCATCACTTTCTCTGGCGTATGGCTCACAACAGCCACCCAGTGTACATGAACATCGCTCATCGTGGAGTTGATATCGACACTCGCTGTGCTGTGTGTCATAAACTGTTTGAATACGGTGGGCATTTATTCCTCAAGTGTAAACATGCAAAACAGAGATGGCGTTGTTTACAGTTGGAGGATGTACGCCTAAAACTGCTACCATGTGGATCTGCAGTGGAGATGCTTGATGAAATTTTTAAACTGCAATCTGAAGAATTGCTTTTGTCGGTCTGTTTTCTTTGGATGTGGTGGCAGGAGCGAAACAAAGGGAGACATGGTGAAAATCATCAGAGTATAGACAACTTTCAGTTCAACACTCGCCGGCAAGTCGAGGACTGGAAGAAATTTCTGAGTGCTGAAAAGAAACTGATCAGTACACATAACAGAATCTGGGAGGTACCTCCAGACGACTTCATTAAACTGAACCTTGATGCTTCTTTTCATGAAGTCTCTAGGTGCGGTGGTTGGGGAGTCATTGCACGAAACAACAGGCCTGAGGTATGTATGGTGGCTGCAGGTCCTTTGCATGATATTCGTGATGCCATGCATGCGGAGGCGTGTGCCCTCTCCAATGCTATCCAGATTGCTGATCAACTGGGCATGGGCAAAGTCATTTTTGAAACAGATTGCATCAACCTACAGCAGGCCATGAACTCGTCTAATTACTCTATGTCCACTATCGGCAATCTTATCAGTGATATGCAGTTCAGGCTTCGAATGGATTTCATAGAGTCTAGAGTTGTCTATGTTCCCAGAAATTGTAATAAGCCGGCTCATGAGCTAGCGGCTTGGGGTGTGGGTAGAGTTCATGGAGACCAAACTCTCTGGACGACAAACTTTCCCACTGTTGTATCCTGGTGACCGGCGCTTTGACCGTGTCTTAATGGAATACGAGTGTTCCATGTCAAAAAAAAAAAAAACATTTCCGTCGCCCCAGGCATTTTGACTGTGCCTGACGTGGATCCTCACATTAGTGGAACCGGCAAAATGTTGATAGGTGGAACCTACTCGTGAAATGACCGTTTGCACCTAGATATATAGTTTAAAAAATAGAGAGCCAAGACCCGAATGTTGAGACTGACAAAAAGGTTACATGTGAGACCTGTACATCCCCCCCCCCCCCCCCCCCCCCTCCGACGCCATGGTTGACTGTCTCGTGATATCTTTATTTATGCTCGAGCCACTTTAACTTGTTACTTATGTGTTTTCATAGTAGATGAATATAAAAAGAAACAAGATTCAAACACCATTTCAACTTACTTAAACTCGATATCATTATTCGGAACATGCATGGTTAAAGATAATAAGAATTGAAACATAATGTAAAGTTAAACTAACTAACAATACTTCAACTCATGCCCTTGTTCCTCATCCTCTTCTTTTGCCTAGGATGTAGCACATGCGGCGGTGGCGGTTTGCATGATGACAGAACGCACAATTGCAACGCCGCCGTGAGCGGCAAAGGTCTCTTCCCCACCTAGTTCTCGTGAGTCTTTCTCTTCCCCACCTAGTTCCGCACAAGGCCCCCTAAATCTTATGTACGTACCGTGCACCGTCATGTATCTGAGTAGTACAAAATGTGATGGGGGATTACCCAACCGGGTAGGCCCAGATGTGCGGGTTGGACCACAAGACCCGGGTGGCCCACGGCCCACCCGGAAGATCATCTCAGGGGGAGGCCAAGTCCGCAACCCGGTGGGTCAACTCGACTTAGGTTCGGGTCCCGTAGAAGACGGCGGCAATGATGAAGATTGTTCCACAAGTAACCTAGCTTCGCCCGCAGCCGTAGGATAAGATCTAAACCGACCCAGACACCCTGTAAAACCTAACCGACTGGATATATAAAGCCTGCCGGGGGAAACCCTAGGGGACAATCTCTTTCAACCACCTAGACACCTTGCGCCGAAGCAGATCTACGCTCTTGTGCAACCCGCCATTGGCACACCTTGTATACCCCATCCGATCTAATACAATCAAGCAGGAGTATTCCAAGCCACAAGATGACATCTGTCTCGAAAACCCCTCGACAAAAATTGCTCTATGCCTCTATCCTGTGTCATTCCTTTGTATTGAACATATTTATATGAGTATACTCATGTCTATCTTCATTGACGTATAAATATGAGTAGCGTATTCAATTGGGATTATGTATAACAATACCAATCCATCTTCTACGTCTGCCTTGTCGGTGCTCGGCTCGTCTGCTCAAGTCTGCCCCTCTCTCTTATTCATGGCTCCGTCCTTGCCAGGGCTAAGTGATCGGCGCAGGCGCGGCCCAACCAATTGATGAGACTCCAATTCTTCTTCCGAACCACGTACCAACACTATAGGTATAATATGAGTATTTGTAAACATAGATCAAAGGGGGAAAATGGGAGATGGATCCTTAGAGGTACCGTGTGTTTCCGGTTTGGGGGCTCGTTTTACATTTCGCACCGGGTCCACAATTTTTTGGAGACGGCCATGTTGCCCATCGAGGGCTCTAACCATGCTCGTCGGTGTTGAAATCCGTCTTCCATGTCAAGTCATCGATGATGTTCATGGAGCCGAAGCAGATGACTCACTTGACGGTGAAATCATCGATGGCGGAGAGAAATCCCGCCCGGAATATAACTTAGTTCGTCACGGTCCCCACAATGGGCGCCGATTTTCATGTTTTTTATGTACGTCGGTTGCCATCGGGGGTGGCTAACGAAAGGTGGAGCTGACACGACATAGGAGATTTTGTATTAATATTACAAGATCGATTACAAGGTCGTAAGTTGTGGTTTCGTGGATAGTGTGTCTGTTTTCTAAGGTGCTCCCTGTCGGCCTTATATACACGACCGACCTAGTGTTACAAATCTACCTCGAGTCGGTTCGGGGTTGGTATCCTAGTAACAGTCGGCCTTACGCCGTCTTCATACGGAAACTCTTAATGTGTAAGAGTCAGCCCAACCTTAATGTGTAAACACATCTTGCAGGCGACCGTAAGCAAGCAGGTCATGTGCCACCCTAGGCCTTAAATAACTAAATAAGACACTTTGTGAAGTTACTTGATAAAAGTTTGGTACAAAAGTATTCATCCAATTTTTTGGTACTATTCTAACACGATGCATATTGCTGTTTTGGAGTTCTAATTTAACATTTTCTTATTTCTATGATTTAAATGAATTTAGGTGTACTTATTGGGGTTAATTAAATTTTGAACTATATGTACCTGAATTAAGGTTAAACATTTCTAGAAAAAATAAATGTGAGTACCTATGTACAAGTTTAGATCATTTTCAGGAGATGATGAAAATTCAAATGTTTGTTAGTAAAAGCTCAAACCTATATTTGAAAGCCATTTAGAAAAGGTGAAATAATACGCAAATGAGGCCAGAAAAATCCAATATTTGGCATGGAGTCATATTATGCGTACAAGAGCTTTGGGGTCAAAACCTCAAAATATTATGAATTTTATTGAGTATACTTCCTTCAAAACATTAATTTGGACTTCATTCAAAATACAAAGTAGATCAAGTGTGAGCTAAATTTAATTCAATGTCAAACATAAATTTGACCATTACATAATTATACATTAAAACATAAAATTTTCCATTACATAAGACACGCATAAACTTGACTGATTGAATTATATATTCCTTATAAGCACGACATAGTGTGTCTAGAAAACCTCGCTGAAAACCATCTGCCTCGTCGCCTTGATGTTACAAGCGATAGCAAAACAACGATGAAATTAAGCAAGATCAAACCAACGGGGACACGAGATTTTAACGTGGAAAACCCTTCCAACAAGGAAGAGAAAAACCACGGGCGCCAGCCAGCAATACTTCACTATTTCGGGGTGAGGTTACAAACGCGCCGGGATTTACAATGTGTGGCTTATCTCCGGCGGCGGCTTACAAGACGTATTTATAGTGGTCCTGACCTAATCTAGGTCGGTAACAATCGGTGTCCAGGTCGGTTACAACTTGTACCGTACCGCGGGGCTAGCGCCCCCGCACCCCCGGCAGTCCTCCTGTCTCGGGGCATCGCGGTGGGCTAACGCCTCCGCTTCGCTTCGGCCCAAGCCTACCGGCGACGGGCCTCATAAAACTGGATTTGGATCACCATAAAATAACACTCCACCTTGAGACAAATTCCATCTTGTAGCGGACGACCTTCTTTTGTTTAGGCAAGCGCACAACATCCCATGTGTCATTCTTCTCAAGAGATTGCATCTCCTCGTGCATTGCACCAATCCACTTGTCACGATCAACCGAAGCAATAGCTTCAATGTATGTAGCTGGTTCAGCCTCATGCTCCACCTGTTCAGCACAACTCAGAGCAAAATAAACCACACACATTTTTCAATTAATCGGTTAGGGGGAACAATGTTTTCTCCTTGGCCGATCAGCAGCAATCGACGGTTACTGCAAAACAGGAGGTGAGGTTTGCACAATCTCATCATCAACAATTTCTGTTACCTCCTCATTCAGGTTCTCCACCTGCTCCACCTGCAAACGAAACTGTGGTTCGTCCTTATCAGAAGAATCTGGCACTCCGGCTGTCAAACTGTCCTGATACATAACAAATTCATTAAACACAACACTCCGGCTGAAGAAAGTCTTTTTAGTTTCCGGATTTCACAACTTATATCCTTTCACTTCGGAACCATAGCCAAGAAATAAGCACTTAACAGATCTAGGCTCTAACTTTCCATTATCAACATGAGCATAGGCAGTGCAACAAAAAACTTTCAATTGTGAATAATCAGCCGGCTCGCCAGACCATACCTCAATAGGAGTTTTCTTGTCAAGGGAGATGGACGGTGACCTGTTGATCAAGTAGCAGGCGGTGTTGGCAGCCTCAGCCCAAAAAACGCCTATTCATGCGGGCATTGGACAACATGCAGCGAGCTTTGGAGATGATAGTCATGTTCATCCGCTCCGCTACACCATTCTGCTGAGGTGTGTACGGGATGGTGTGATGCCTGACAATGCCTTCCTGACTGCAATAATCATCAAATTCATAGCGAACAAAATTCGCCACATTGTCAGTACGAAGCAACTTCACCTTCCTCTTAATTTGCCTTTATATCATAACTTTCCACTCTTTAAAAGCAGCAAAAGTATCATCTTTATTTTTCATGAAATAAGGCCAAACTCTTCTAGAGTAATCATCAATGATAGTAAGCATATAACGAGCACCACCATAAGAGGGCTTACGTGAAGGCCCCCACAAATCAGCATGTACATAATCTAATGTACCTTTAGTGGTATGAACGGAAGCACTGAACTTAACTCTCTTATGCTTACCAAACACGCAGTGTTCACAGAACGGCAACTTACTCATATTGCAGTCCTTTAGCAGTTCTCTCTTGACCAATTCTGCCATACCAAGTTCACTCATGTGTCCAAGTCGCTTATGCCAAAGGTTAGTTGTACTTGAATGATCATTAGTAATAACAGCAGCAGTACCAGACAAAGTGCTACCTTTAATAATATATAACTTGGCAGAATTCATATCATCAACCATAACAATAAGAGAACCTTTCGATACCTTCACGCGTTTATTCCCTCCAGCATACTTGTACCCGTCATAGTCAAGGGTACTCAGCGAGATCAAGTTTCTCGCCATGGATGGTATGTGTTTTACTCCCGTCAGCGTGCGTGTCATCCCATCATGGGTCTTGATCTGAACAGATCCAACACTAACAATGTGGCATTTGTTGTCGTTCCCCATACACACAAAATCTCCAGTCTGCACAGCCTCATAAGAAATGAACCAATCTTTGTTACAGCAAATATGAAACGAACAAGCAGTATCAAGAATCCACTCATCATCACGGGTAACACATGCAGCAAAAACAGCTAAGCATTCACCATTAGAACTATTATCACCAGCAACGACAGCAACCTTACCATTACCATTACCGTCAGATTTATTCTTGCTGCTGTTGTTGTTGCTGTTGTTGCTGTTGCTGTTGCTGTTGCTGTTGCTGTTGCTATTGCTGTTGCTGTTGCTGTTGCTGTTGTTGTCTCGCTGCTCAGGCCTGCCTCGAACCTGCAATGCATCGCCCTTAGAGGGCGATGCGTCAGTCTGCACCATACCTTTCATCTTTTTCCTGGTCTACAGGACCTCACATACTTCCGCGAGGGTTCGATCATCGCGGCTCAACAATATGGTATCTCGCAGATTTGTAAAAGAACTAGGCAGCGAGCATAACAGCAGAAGAGCTAAATCTTCATCATCATATTTTACCTCCATCGACACTAAGTTAGCCATGATCTCCTTGAAGATCGACAAGTGGTTCATTACAGAACCAACTTCTTGCATCTTGTGCGAGAACAACTTCATCTTCACGTGCATCTTGCTGGTTAGATCCTCGGACATGCAGAACGACTCCAGCTTAAGCCACAACGCTGCCGCGGATTTCTCCTGCAGCACATCTTGTAAGATATCATTAGATAGATGAAGTTGAATTAATGACAAAGCCTTACGATCCTTGCGCTTTTCCTCAGGAGACCGCTCCTTCGCGTCCTTCTTTCCGAACGCATCCAGCGCCTCATCAAGATCTGAAGCCCGCGATAGAATCGCACGCATCTTGACTTGCCACAGAGAAAACCTCGTCTTGTAGTCCAGCAACGGTAGATCAAATTTCATCGATGCCATCGCAAAACCCTAATCTGAAACTAAGGCTCTGATACCACTTGTTACAAGAGATAGCAAAACAACGATGAAATTAAGCAAGATCAAACCAACAGGGACACGAGATTTTAACGTGGAAACCCTTCCAACAAGGAAGATAAAAACCACGGGCGCCAGCCAGCAATAAAAGGGACGCTATTCTGGCCATCAATTTGGCCTCCCGTGGTGTATTGGGCCGGACAACGCCGCAAAGGCCCAGCGATAGAATTACCTCAAAGCGAACCGGTCCCTGACTCGCGAGTCGCGACGCTTTGCTGTGTGAAAAAAAAAGGATCGAGCCAGACGACCGATGCACCGATGCGAGCAGACGAGATCCAGACCACCATGAATAGAGGGGAGGAGAGCGAGCGCATCGCACGGGATCTTCGATGGAGCGGCACGACCGATGTGACGCGATCCATCGATCCTGTCCATGGAGCCGAAGCGATGATCTGGTGAGCGGCACAGATGGAAGCGATGCGGCCGATCTGATCCGGGTCCTCGGCAGCTGTAGCGGCTGCAGGATGCGAATGAGCGGTGTTAATTGAGGATGTCGGCGATGAATACCGCAGTAAATTATCAGTTCCCGGAAGACTAATGGTAGGCATCGTGGAGAAAAATCGAGTGGCGGCGGGTGACAAATATGCGTTACTGCTGCCTCATCTCCTTCACTTCATGGCCATGTATATTCTTACTCACGCTCCCTCCATTCCATTGCTCGCTCTGATAAAAGATCCTCAAGGAGCGATGGTTCTTGGCTAGGTTCCTGCCCACTCCTCATATATCCTGCAAACTCTCTGATTTCCACCGAAGAAAAATATCCTTAACTGATTGTAATGTTTACGATCTACATTTGTGTAGGTCGTGTTCCTCAGTTCCCCTCCGCCCTCCGTTTGTATTGGATTGGGGATTCTTAAATGAATGCAATTGGTGGCGGTTCCTTCGGAATTGAGCTTCCTGGTTTCTTTTCTTGTGGTGGGCTGCGTCAATTTGCTGCAGTGGCATTTTTTCATTTCCTAGGCGCGTGCAGTTGAGATGGCCGGTTCACACAGCATGAGAAGCGAGTTCTTCCTTCCCATTTCCTCGTCCGGTTAATCTGTTTCTTTTTCCTATTCATGTGTGTGCTCCCGTTTTTTGTCTTGCACGTCACATGTTTGATGATATGCTGGACACAATATCTAAATTCTCGAATTTAACAATTTATATTTTTTGTCTACAGGTAAAGCAAGTCATGAGCTAGCAAATTCAATATCTCAGTTCCTTCGCAGCACGGAGTAGCCTGTTCGATCCCTCATCCCTGCAAATATTTTGTTTAAGTAATCATAAGTGACCACACCAATTTTCAGTTATGTGGCGACGTTCAGACTCCAGATTGTTGCCCTGCACTTTTGTTTGGCTGTTGTAGCTAATGTATGTATAGTCATTTGAGTGCTCATTTGAGTGCTGACATGTTTTCCTTCAGGTTTCACCGTTTCAGTACCAGCTGCAGTTGTGTAACCTCATTTCAGACACAGGTTTACACTGAGATGCTTATGCACATCTATTTCTTCTTAATTAAGGTACCACCATCGCCCTTTCCATAAACACTTGCTCTAATTTACCAGATGTATTCTCCTCTGTTCTAATAACAACCATCACAATTGCACTGATACCTTCCTCCCATTATACTCCGCTTTAATCCACCAAATTTTGTAAGAACTTCATATAAAATAATCTTGTGAGATATGTGAATAATCCCCAAGTTATCCACATATTCGATCAGGGAATGCTTAAACTTCTAAATTTTCTGCATATCCAATCAAGCATTTTTACTGTGTTCAAATTTTAAATCAAAATTAAAAATTAGCTTCTATCAAAATATATTACCTCTAGCAAATCCGTCCGTTCACCCTTCCTTTCTGTAAGAACACTTCAGTACTTCACACCTGCCGGTCCTAATTGCAAATGTTTTACTACTACAGACCGATTATTGTTCACATGTCTGGAATTAAGCTCGCAACTGTATACAGACTTCAAATTTTTTAATCAATCACACAGTACAACCTGAATAAAAAGAAACAATTACAATACCTAAATACCAAAAGGTAGTGCTATTTATTCCAAGATGGTTTATCAGTTTATATTATTAATTAACTACTAACCAAAAGAAGCCATCTCAGGCGCTGGCTTGATCACTTAGCTCCAAGATGGTTAAAAACCCAGAGAATCAACAAGAATGAGACGGAGAAGCAAACCATAACATAAGGTAAAAACTATACACAGACACAAACTGTAACGTATGGACCTGCATTAAATTTCATTGTTTCAGAATCTCAAGGGACAACAGTATATGTTACTCTCACGTGGCCACCGGTACAAATCCTTAAGTCCATAGCTTAACAATATTCTACTACAAAGGTACGAAGACGACATCATAAACCATACAGTAATTTGACAGGTGTCTGAAGGCTCAATGCTTACCTTCCTCAAGTCCGAACCAAGAACAAGTAATCAAGGATGCCAAGACACTAATGAGCTAACTTGGCACCATCAAAGAAGACAGGGGATATACTGCTGCTTGGGGGAAAAACACCTCCAACATTATTTTCTTTATCATTCTTTTGATCTGTTCGTAACTGTTACAAATTGATGGAAATAATTTTATGTAACTTACATCCTTGATTGGTGAAGAGTTTGTTGATAATTGATAAATGATTTCTGTCAATTCCTAGCAATCAATGGTCCTAATAGATGGGGCGCGGCAACGCGCGCCTACATGATCTATACTTTACTATTTCGGGGTGAGGTTACAAACGCGCCGGGATTTACAATGTGTGGCTTATGTCCGGCAGCGACTTACAAGACGTATTTATAGTGGTCCTGACCTAATCTAGGTCGGTAACAATCGGTGTCCAGGTCGGTTACAACTTGTACCGTACCGCGGGGGCGTGACGGGCCTCGCTTCGCTCCGTTGTTAGCCTTCTCACTTATAAAACCGGATTTAGATCATCATAAAATAACACTTGATTGGCCTGATCAGAAATAGTGTAGTCGCATTTTATTCATTAGTAAACACCTTGAATAGAGAGAGTGGCGATTTGGAGGCCGAGCTCCATGGAGCTCGGTTTTTGAAGAAAAATATCGAAAGCGAGATTTATATGTTTCCAATTCGGAAAAACATTCCAGGTGTACATTATGTCGAGAACTACTACTGTGTAAAATATCAATTACAAATACGTTTTATTTTGTCCTGGGCGAAAAAGACAAATATGTAGATCTAGATCGGTCAGATTTGTCATTTTTATGTAGCCTAAAATAATACAAATTTCGGATTGAAATTTTCTCAATGGTAGATCTCGGCATTATGTACACATAGGAATTTTGATAGAAGTTTTTTAAACATAAAATGTCGATTTCGATTTTTTTTTGGAAACACCGATGTCCATGGATCTCGGCCTCCAAAAACACTTTCCGCTTGAATAGATCTTTATTCAGGGCCTCATCACTACGGGAAACAGACAATACGCCGACGGCCGGAAGCCGTCGGCGTAAGCTCCCTTGCCGTCGGCGTAGACGTAGGCCGACGGCCGCCGTCGGCGTCTGGCCGTCAGCGTTTGCATTCGTCGGCGTACGATTATTGCCGTCGGCGTATAAACCAGCCGTCGGCGTACGCGTGGTGGGACCCACAAAACGTCCGTCCGCCTCCGTCTCCGTCTGCGAATCATACGCCGACGGCAATGCCGTCGGCGTATAAGCTCACATAAGCCACGGCTCTGACAAACCGGGTCCACCTGCATGTTCAGCGAGCTTCGTACGCCGACGGCAATGCCGTCGGCGTATGACTTACCGTAAGGGCGACGTCGATGCTGGTGCGCTGTCAGACATCCTACGCCGACGGCATTGCCGTCGGCGTATGACTGACCATAATTTTTCAGTTTTCTAGATCCTGGTTTCCAGCAGGTTTTAAATTGAAATAAATTTACAAAAAATATAAATTACAGAAACTCACATAAATATCATATATACATATAACAAAGCATCATACAAAATTCAAATCACACATATAATCCAAAATTCACATCTACAAAGTCGAACTCGTCCAAAATGGCACAAAAAATGTTCGAACTCACACCCGACGCACTACACCCTACGGCTGCGGCTCACTCGAGGTACCCAGCTCCGATAGGGTAAATTGAGGCGTCCGACGTCTTGGGCCACCCGCCGTCGAATCACACTGGGAACCCGGCGACGGTGTGGCATCCGAGGAGGGACGGGATGGTGTGGCATCCGGCGAGGCATCGCCATGCCGCACGAGAGCGCGGGCTGAGGCCGGCGACCCAGAAGCACGACCAAAGGGTGCAGTCATGGAGCATGCCGTGCCCTACATGGTTGAGTCCAAGTTAGCAACGCTGAAAGCACGGTACGGCGGTAACAACTGGTTTGGCAATAACTTACCGGAGTCCTTTGCTTGAAGGCGATGGCGACCGCTTCCCTCGATGGGCACTTGGGCGGCATCCCCGCGTTAGGTGCACGCGGAGGCAGCTGCTCCCGCTCTCCAGTGGCATGAAACCTCTCATCTCTCTACAAGATAGTTTTGATGTCAGGATTTGTAGAAAAAGTAGGAACTAGAGGAAATGAGACTTGTCATGTTACAAATATGAAAGTTGAAACTTACAGCATCGCGCAACTCTTGCCACTCGTCATACGCCGCTCTCTTCTGCAGCCACGCCTCATAGTCCGCCTCATAGGCCTTGTAAGCGGCCTCGAAGGCTGCCTCGAATTCAGCCTACAATTTCAAAATAGAACGAATCTCATCAACTTAGCAACTTATCTAGGAACGAATGCCGGAAAGGAATGAAATACGGGAAAACTTACATCAGGGCGAGCTCGGGAAGGCTGTCGAGGAGGCATGACAGGGGGCTCATCGGCGGTGAGTGTAGCCTTGATACGCACGAGCCCCAAGTCAGGAGTATGCGGGGTTATCGCATTAAGACAGAGTGAACGCCCATGCTCCCAACCGTGCCCGGCGAGGATCAACGCCCTATGGTCGGTGTCATGCTCAATAGGGTCATCCACCTCCGGATTAAGACCGGTGAATACCTCTTTGTACGCCTTTATGTTCTCGCCGGCGTTGTTGTAGAAAGTGGGAAGCGAGGGCTGAGGCTCGGATAGATCGGGCTTCTTCATCTTCATCCTCTCCCATACCTGCATGTCCGTCATAGGACCCAAGGAGCCCTCCTGCATTGCCAAAAATGTGGTATGCGTATCAAATTAGGAAAATGGGGGGAAATAAATGAAAGCCATCAAATAAGGACCCATACCAGCTTTTCCTTGAAGCGCCCATGGGAGTGGGCTCCCGCACAATGTGTCCCCGACGTCCCGCGGTTTGCCTTGTTCCGCTCGCTCAAGGCTCTGAACGCGGCGTCCTCCCCAAGCCACCTCGATGCCAACGCCTCCCACGCGTCAGCCTTACCATAGCACCATTCTGGCATAACCTGATAAAACAATACGCATGTGAAGAACACATAAGACAATTGCAACTTAGCAGAAACATGTAATCTCATTGACAATTTACTTACAGATAGGTAATCCTCTATGGTCATATCAGGTGGTTCGACCACATTCTCATGCTTCGGCGCCTTCTTCGAGAGCTTCTCAGAGCTGAAATGATTCATGGCGGTATGCTTACAATTGTAAAATTGTTGACGTGTCAACTTCTTGCAAGCCCCCTCCAAAGTCTTGTCCGCCATGTCACGGTGCTCAGGGAGTACCCTGTAGAATCTCTTCAATCATGCAGAAAAAAGAATTTGTGAGAGCACGGTGGGGACATCAACTATGAAAGAAATTCAAAAAGTTCAACTTACCCAAAACTTGGTGATCACGGCGTCAGAACATTTCCCGAAGCCCGGGTGATCAGCAGCCTGATAGTCTAGCCAACTGGTGGCTAGCTTCCTCTCGCCGTTGGGGACCGTGCTGTACAAGCCCGGCCAAAACTTCCTAACCAAAGCGCCGATCATGGTGTTAGGCGCACGGGCACCTTGAGGAAATTTCCAATTGCTGCACAATAATTAAACATTAGTACATGTCAAATTGTACTGACCACAATGAAATTACCATGTTCAAAGTTAGGGTAGTCACTTACTCAATCCCATTAGGCGTAATGAGGGTTTTCTCCTCCTCGGTAGCAGGTTCCTTTGACTCGGGGGGGACCATGGATTCCCCACGAATCTTTGGCTTCTTCTGCGACGTGGAGGACTCCGTCCCCTCGCCTCGAGACTCCGTCCCCTCGCCTCGAGACTCCGGAGCATCGTCTCGAGACGACGTCTCCTCACCTCCCACGTCGCCAGAGGCGGAGGGTATGTCCGAAGACACGTCGCCCCCACCTCGTGCTCGGCCTGCACCTCGTGCTCGGCCTCCCGCACCGCGTGCTCGACCTCCCGCACCGCGTGCTCGACCTCCACCTCGTCCCCTCGAAGGAGGTGCATCGGCACCTGCCCCTCGTCCAGAGCCTCCTGGCTCACCACCGTCCTCCAAGTACCGCGGGTTCGGGATAGGCGCCCGGCCACTTTTAGTGGCTTTCCTCTGGTTAAACCTCTTGAGCAAGGAGCCCGATGACTCTTTGCCTTGGCTCATCTTGGTCAATCACCTGCATTGAGAAAGGGTAAACAATTAATAATGATAAAGACATAATAACATGTTCTACGAGCCAAATAATAATAAGATTTGAAACCCAACTAAATTATCAAAACATATTTTAGTGGTGTAAGAAAAAAATTGCTTAACAACTAAATTAAATTAAAATCATTGCATATAGAAAATGACAGAGTTGTTTGTTTCCCGTAGTGATATAGTTTATCATCGCAGCCTATAGTAAATGATCAAGTTACATCCTCTGTCCAGGAATATAGGACACACTCTTCTTTTCAAGATTTAACTTTCTAGCTAGACAGCAGGGTTTCTCTATTGCTTCTATTTGATATAGATAACAATACGCAAATTGGATTTCGATACTCTAGAATGCAATCACCTGATTACAGTTTTGATTTTCCTTGAGCTAACACTAAACCGCAAGCGAAGTTTTTCTCATGTCAGTAATTTACATCATAGGGGCGCAGCCATCACAACCAACTGTTAAACACACACACACACACGTATATGGACTTAATCCATCTCAAGCCGTGAAAAAATACAGGGCTAGGCTTACATAAGAAAGAAAAAATATATACATGTTCTTTATGATGTCAAACATGTGTCCAACAGCTATGAATATGTTCATGCAACAAGGTAACGATCATTTAGTTAAAAGCAACAACAGATTAAAAGGTTCAACAATATTCTAATTTCTTCCTTTTGTTCATACACTTGTATAAAGATCCTACAAAATATATGCCTTGATACTTACATCAATTACAAAACTGGTGTATATGACCATGACATCAAAAAGCCCTTTCACTGGTGTATATTATCATGACACCGAAAGGCCTTTTCATGCCGCCAAAAACAACTGGTTTATATTATTATGACACTAAAAACTGGTCAATAATCTGAACTTGAAAATTCAGAAATCAATTAAAAAATTTCCCAACACTTCGATTTGAAATGTAATCATCAATTACAAAAAAAAAATCTATTTATCATGGTTTGTACAATCGATACTGGTCAATCACAACTGCAAACTGTAACCATCAATGAGACTGCCAGAAATAGCTTCTCTAAGTATTCTAGCAAGCACCATTTTATACTGCTATAAGGAAAAGATAAAAGCAGGATGCTGCTTATAATGGAACAACAAATGAGGAATCCTTGCACACCCATTACAAGTTTTAAGCAAGTAATATTTCTAGAATAGTAAATCAAGTAACTTCAATCGTTTTCTGCTTTATCAGTGTGGCCCCGTCCTAAACATTCTAGTTTATCTAATCATGTAAGATACTAAGATGTATGCAGGTTCAAATTCGACTACTCTTATTCTCATATATATAGATACATACATGTCTTAAAGGGGCTTCTGGTAGCAGGAATGTTGTTACTATTCCCAGTAATCTAGCAACTGAAGTTGACAGTTGAAGATGACAACAGATTTCAGGAGTTGCAGCAGGTATTAGAACTCCCTTTAAAACCCAAATGCTCAGACACAGGGAGAGACTAAGAGCATGCAGCAGAGGCATTCCATGCTATGTTCAGTACATCTTCAAGCAAATTACTAGATCCTTATGTTACGCTCCAAACAAATTATAACACTACTAACACATCCAAGTGTTCAGTACATCTTCTGCTATCTCATTCTTGTGGTTAGGATTCAATAGTGAAACATGGATTTGACAATCAATGTGATTAAACCAAACACACCCAAGTTGTCAATCTGCTGTGGGTCCAAAAGTGAAGCAGGCATCATGCAACTGAATCAAGCCGTGAACAATGCATACTATCATACAACTAACCTCGACCGTCGGTCGTCGGCTCCGGAGGGGAGGATGTGGCGGTGGAGGAGCTGCCCGGGTGGCGGTGGAGGAGCAACCGGAGGGGAGGATGTGGCGGTGGAGGAGCTGCCCGGGTGGAGGAGGCTGGGGTTGGCGGTGGGGTCTGCCTGGACGGAGGGAGCACGGTCGAGGCTAGCCGGAGGAGTTGTGCCGTGGCGGTGGGCGGGGGTGGCCGGAGGAGGAGATCTGCGGCGGTGGCGGGCGGGCCGGCGTGAGGGCTGCACGGGGGTGGAGGAGGCTGGGGTTGGCGGTGGGGTCTGCCTGGACGGAGGGGGCACGGTCGAGGCTAGCCGGAGGAGTTGTGCAGCGGCGGTGGGCGGGGGTGGCCGGAGGAGGAGATCTGCGGCGGTGGCGGGCGGGCCGGCGTGAGGGCTGCACGGGGGTGGAGGGGGAGGCAGGGCTGGCGGCGGGGTCGGGCTGGCCGGAGGAGTGCGCGGCGGCGGGCAGGGCTGGCGGGCGGAGGAGGAGATCGGCGGCGGGCGGGTGTGGAGCACGGGCGCGCGCGGGGGAGGAGGGGAAAATGCGAGAGAGATGAGGGCCCGTGCGCGCGGGCCCGAAAACATAACATGTTCATCCTCTACGCCGACGGCAATGCCGTCGGCCTAGAGATTTTAATTTTTTCATATTTTTAATCCTAAATTTTAAAAATAAACAAATATTATTTACTATGTTTTCTAATACAATTTTATTAGCAATTTTAGCAATATTATTTATTATGTAGGACTGTTATATAAAAACACATATATACCCCAACTCTTGCAACGATTCCCCCCAGTTCGCCCCATGTGGGAGTTTCCAGCTCTATGCCCAGAAACTCTCTAAAGAAACAGTGACGCTCGTGAAGCCGGTCACACCTCGGGGGAGGATCTTGGACATCAACAACCCAAAACACACTTGTACACATGTGATATGACACCCCCTAGCTTTTGGTGGGGTTCCGACGCTCCGGAGCCCCTCTCCGGCGAAACCCTAGACCCGCTGGAGAAAAACCCTAGCTTTTCCGTCTACGGCCGGTACGGGCGTCGAAAGTGGGTAGCTAAGTGGATCTTTTTGCTTGGTTGGGTTAGGTTAGTCACTATGTACAATAAAAACACATATATACCCCAACTCTTGCAATGATTCCCCCCAGTTCGCCCCATGTGGGAGTTTCCAGCTCTATGCCCAGAAACTCTCTAAGGAAACAGTGACGCTCGTGAAGCCGGTCACACCTCGGGGGAGGATCTTGGACATCAACAACCCAAAACACACTTGTACACATGTGATATGACACCCCCTAGCTTTTGGTGGGGTTCCGACGCTCCGGAGCCCCTCTCCGGCGAAACCCTAGACCCGCTGGAGAAAAACCCTAGCTTTTCCGTCTACGGCCGGTACGGGCGTCGAAAGTGGGTAGCTAAGTGGATCTTTTTGCTTGGTTGGGTTAGGTTAGTCACTATGTACAATAAAAACACATATATACCCCAACTCTTGCAACGATTCCCCCCAGTTCGCCCCATGTGGGAGTTTCCAGCTCTATGCCCAGAAACTCTCTAAGGAAACAGTGACGCTCGTGAAGCCGGTCACACCTCGGGGGAGGATCTTGGACATCAACAACCCAAAACACACTTGTACACATGTGATATGACACCCCCTAGCTTTTGGTGGGGTTCCGACGCTCCGGAGCCCCTCTCCGGCGAAACCCTAGACCCGCTGGAGAAAAACCCTAGCTTTTCCGTCTACGGCCGGTACGGGCGTCGAAAGTGGGTAGCTAAGTGGATCTTTTTGCTTGGTTGGGTTAGGTTAGTCACTATGTACAATAAAAACACATATATACCCCAACTCTTGCAACGATTCCCCCCAGTTCGCCCCATGTGGGAGTTTCCAGCTCTATGCCCAGAAACTCTCTAAGGAAACAGTGACGCTCGTGAAGCCGGTCACACCTCGGGGGAGGATCTTGGACATCAACAACCCAAAACACACTTGTACACATGTGATATGACACCCCCTAGCTTTTGGTGGGGTTCCGACGCTCCGGAGCCCCTCTCCGGCGAAACCCTAGACCCGCTGGAGAAAAACCCTAGCTTTTCCGTCTACGGCCGGTACGGGCGTCGAAAGTGGGTAGCTAAGTGGATCTTTTTGCTTGGTTGGGTTAGGTTAGTCACTATGTACAATAAAAACACATATATACCCCAACTCTTGCAACGATTCCCCCCAGTTCGCCCCATGTGGGAGTTTCCAGCTCTATGCCCAGAAACTCTCTAAGGAAACAGTGACGCTCGTGAAGCCGGTCACACCTCGGGGGAGGATCTTGGACATCAACAACCCAAAACACACTTGTACACATGTGATATGACACCCCCTAGCTTTTGGTGGGGTTCCGACGCTCCGGAGCCCCTCTCCGGCGAAACCCTAGACCCGCTGGAGAAAAACCCTAGCTTTTCCGTCTACGGCCGGTACGGGCGTCGAAAGTGGGTAGCTAAGTGGATCTTTTTGCTTGGTTGGGTTAGGTTAGTCACTATGTACAATAAAAACACATATATACCCCAACTCTTGCAACGATTCCCCCCAGTTCGCCCCATGTGGGAGTTTCCAGCTCTATGCCCAGAAACTCTCTAAGGAAACAGTGACGCTCGTGAAGCCGGTCACACCTCGGGGGAGGATCTTGGACATCAACAACCCAAAACACACTTGTACACATGTGATATGACACCCCCTAGCTTTTGGTGGGGTTCCGACGCTCCGGAGCCCCTCTCCGGCGAAACCCTAGACCCGCTGGAGAAAAACCCTAGCTTTTCCGTCTACGGCCGGTACGGGCGTCGAAAGTGGGTAGCTAAGTGGATCTTTTTGCTTGGTTGGGTTAGGTTAGTCACTATGTACAATAAAAACACATATATACCCCAACTCTTGCAACGATTCCCCCCAGTTCGCCCCATGTGGGAGTTTCCAGCTCTATGCCCAGAAACTCTCTAAGGAAACAGTGACGCTCGTGAAGCCGGTCACACCTCGGGGGAGGATCTTGGACATCAACAACCCAAAACACACTTGTACACATGTGATATGACACCCCCTAGCTTTTGGTGGGGTTCCGACGCTCCGGAGCCCCTCTCCGGCGAAACCCTAGACCCGCTGGAGAAAAACCCTAGCTTTTCCGTCTACGGCCGGTACGGGCGTCGAAAGTGGGTAGCTAAGTGGATCTTTTTGCTTGGTTGGGTTAGGTTAGTCACTATGTACAATAAAAACACATATATACCCCAACTCTTGCAACGATTCCCCCCTGTTCGCCCCATGTGGGAGTTTCCAGCTCTATGCCCAGAAACTCTCTAAGGAAACAGTGATGCTCGTGAAGCCGGTCACACCTCGGGGGAGGATCTTGGACATCAACAACCCAAAACACACTTGTACACATGTGATATTACACCCCCTAGCTTTTGGTGGGGTTCCGACGCTCCGGAGCCCCTCTCCGGCGAAACCCTAGACCCGCTGGAGAAAAACCCTAGCTTTTCCGTCTACGGCCGGTACGGGCGTCGAAAGTGGGTAGCTAAGTGGATCTTTTTGCTTGGTTGGGTTAGGTTAGTCACTATGTACAATAAAAACACATATATACCCCAACTCTTGCAACGATTGCTCCCAGTTCGCCCCATGTGGGAGTTTCCAGCTCTATGCCCAGAAACTCTCTAAGGAAACAGTGACGCTCGTGAAGCCGGTCACACCTCGGGGGAGGATCTTGGACATCAACAACCCAAAACACACTTGTACACATGTGATATGACACCCCCTAGCTTTTGGTGGGGTTCCGACGCTCCGGAGCCCCTCTCCGGCGAAACCCTAGACCCGCTGGAGAAAAACCCTAGCTTTTCCGTCTACGGCCGGTACGGGCGTCGAAAGTGGGTAGCTAAGTGGATCTTTTTGCTTGGTTGGGTTAGGTTAGTCACTATGTACAATAAAAACACATATATACCCCAACTCTTGCAACGATTCCCCCCAGTTCGCCCCATGTGGGAGTTTCCAGCTCTATGCCCAGAAACTCTCTAAGGAAACAGTGACGCTCGTGAAGCCGGTCACACCTCGGGGGAGGATCTTGGACATCAACAACCCAAAAAACACTTGTACACATGTGATATGACACCCCCTAGCTTTTGGTGGGGTTCCGACGCTCCGGAGCCCCTCTCCGGCGAAACCCTAGACCCGCTGGAGAAAAACCCTAGCTTTTCCGTCTACGGCCGGTACGGGCGTCGAAAGTGGGTAGCTAAGTGGATCTTTTTGCTTGGTTGGGTTAGGTTAGTCACTATGTACAATAAAAACACATATATACCCCAACTCTTGCAACGATTCCCCCCAGTTCGTCCCATGTGGGAGTTTCCAGCTCTATGCCCAGAAACTCTCTAAGGAAACAGTGACGCTCGTGAAGCCGGTCACACCTCGGGGGAGGATCTTGGACATCAACAACCCAAAACACACTTGTACACATGTGATATGACACCCCCTAGCTTTTGGTGGGGTTCCGACGCTCCGGAGCCCCTCTCCGGCGAAACCCTAGACCAGCTGGAGAAAAACCCTAGCTTTTCCGTCTACGGCCGGTACGGGCGTCGAAAGTGGGTAGCTAAGTGGATCTTTTTGCTTGGTTGGGTTAGGTTAGTCACTATGTACAATAAAAACACATATATACCCCAACTCTTGCAACGATTCCCCCCTGTTCGCCCCATGTGGGAGTTTCCAGCTCTATGCCCAGAAACTCTCTAAGGAAACAGTGATGCTCGTGAAGCCGGTCACACCTCGGGGGAGGATCTTGGACATCAACAACCCAAAACACACTTGTACACATGTGATATTACACCCCCTAGCTTTTGGTGGGGTTCCGACGCTCCGGAGCCCCTCTCCGGCGAAACCCTAGACCCGCTGGAGAAAAACCCTAGCTTTTCCGTCTACGGCCGGTACGGGCGTCGAAAGTGGGTAGCTAAGTGGATCTTTTTGCTTGGTTGGGTTAGGTTAGTCACTATGTACAATAAAAACACATATATACCCCAACTCTTGCAACGATTCCCCCCAGTTCGCCCCATGTGGGAGTTTCCAGCTCTATGCCCAGAAACTCTCTAAGGAAACAGTGACGCTCGTGAAGCCGGTCACACCTCGGGGGAGGATCTTGGACATCAACAACCCAAAACACACTTGTACACATGTGATATGACACCCCCTAGCTTTTGGTGGGGTTCCGACGCTCCGGAGCCCCTCTCCGGCGAAACCCTAGACCCGCTGGAGAAAAACCCTAGCTTTTCCGTCTACGGCCGGTACGGGCGTCGAAAGTGGGTAGCTAAGTGGATCTTTTTGCTTGGTTGGGTTAGGTTAGTCACTATGTACAATAAAAACACATATATACCCCAACTCTTGCAACGATTCCCCCTGTTCGCCCCATGTGTGAGTTTCCCGCTCTATGCCCAGAAACTCTCTAAGGAAACAGTGACGCTCGTGAAGCCGGTCACACCTCGGGGGAGGATCTTGGACCCGTTCATATGTTGGGAATGATTCTGATAGCTGAATGTTGTGTGTGTGTGCCCACCTATATTTTCTTCATATGTTGTTACTCTTTCTCGAGATCGAACCGTTCAAACGCTAAGTTCATGCGGGTTCCGGAAGAATCAAACCGTTATTTTATGCGGGTGGGATACAGAAATAGGGATGGGAATTATAGACCCAATTAATACATAAATTACAGACCCAATTTATACATAAATATTATATACAGAAATAAATGAAAGCAAATAAAGAAATAAGTAAAACAAAAAAAAATACATATACGCCGACGGTTATGCCGTCGGCGTCTATGTTACAAATACGCCGACGGCATAACCGTCGGCGTAGCTCCACAGGGAAGACGGCCGTTTCTTAACCGTTTGGGCGGCCGTTAGTGGGGCCTCTTTCGCCGACGGTGTAATTGACGCCGACGGCCGCCGTCGGCGTATGTAAGTCTACGCCGACGGGGTTTATTACGCCGACGGGCCGTCCGTCGGCTATCTCGGCTTCCATTATACGCCGACGGCCCCGACATTTGGCCGTCGGCGTATAAAAAGGCCGTCGGCGTGTTGACGTTTTCCCGTAGTGCATCCACTTGCTGTCCAAAGAGGTTAAGAATTAAACCGTCTCATCTTTTCTGAATAGGTTCTAAATGCAATTTGTGGACATATTTTCTAAAGTCTCTTTTATACCAATCTTGTTTTTCCCGCCACATCTTGGAGTTGCTTACTGTTATTTCACTCCACGAATCGTGAGAAAACTTTGTATTACGGTCGTGATCCTTCTCCTTTCTTGATTACTTTGGGCGTCCAGGTTAGTGGTTGTTGATGGACATGGAAGTGCAACCCCTCTATCTGTAGTAGCTTCGTTTCAAGTCACGTGGGAGTCGTTTAAAAAGCAAGTCACGCCGGAGTACGTAGTGCAAATAGAACAGGACAACTGCATACTTCGAACTTGTAGTGGACTAATTGCGCTTGTAGGTTTTCACGGGATGCAACAACAAATTTTGTCTTCATTGAACTTTACAAAATTAACGTATTTTTAAAAGCGAACAAAGAAGTCACAAAAACAAAATAAAGGCAATAATGCAACCTGTAATTAATCTCCAAGTGTGACCTCGTTAAGATGTTACCGTTTGAACTCAGTAGATTGAACCTTATCCTACCGTGAAGCCACACTTGAGAGTCGACCTCCAAGATCTGCCGCCGCCCCTTTCCTCCCCGCTCTCCGGCGGCACTGCCGGCCGACGAGTGGATGGAATAGGAGGTAGGCTTCTCCTGTATATAGTAGGAGTAGTTTTAGGTGTAGGTTTTGCCTCTATGGCGTCTGGCTGTATGCCGTTTCGGAGCGTGTTGGCGGAGCTGGCGAGCGGCTCCGGTCGATTTGCGAAGTTGTTCTTCTTGGCCAAGGCGGTGAGGTGCCGCGGATGGCCGGGGAGGACGGCGTCGGCGTCTTCGTCAAATAAGCTCGTCCCCCCTTGCAGCTACGACTTGGCTGAGGCGGGTGTCGCGTCTTCTTCTCCCAGGAGCCATGGTGGCGAAGGGGAAAAGTTCAGGCTGATGCTGTGCGGCCCAGCTTTTGGCTGCTCTGGTATCTGGTTTGAAGGAGTTGTGGAGTGGTTTGCTTTTCTGATCCTGGGTGCCTTGCCTGGATCGGGAGGCCTTCGTGGCGGTGGTGTCTTTCTTGGAGCTACTGGCACCTGCACTGCATCTGGGTCGTCGTGTTGGTCGGCCATGACGGCTCGGCTGTCCGCGTTCCTGGTGGTTGCGGGAGTCTGGGAGAAGGTGATGGGAGTAGGTCTGACTGCGGTGTCCGCCGCCGTCAAGTCTGCCTGGGATTCAAGCGCACGTCACTGGATTTGGCAGCTCCGTCAAAGCGGTCTTTGCGACCGATTCACTCAGTTTGTTGTCTTCACCAGCAAGCGCGTATTCGTCAGTTTCTCCTACAAGATCTGCTGTATGCCTTCATGCCTGAATTGCTCCTCTTGGTATCATGAGTTCTATGCTTCCTTCAGAACGCTCAAGGCTGCTGCTTCCGTTAGGAAGAAGCTCGTTGGTTGTGAAGGGGCTGTTCACGGTTGCAACAATGATGCGCTCATACCAGATTTTGAGTATGGTGATGCAGTTCATCCTGCACTTGCGGGAGGGGGCGCTGCTCTGACCCCAAGTTTTTGTACTCAACTTATTGGTTTACTCAGAGTGTGCCGTTGTGTTGTTGTGACCATGATGCTCACGGTGCTGAAGGTTTATTTGCAAGGCTTCGTCACCACCATGTTGACGCCGGTGCTTCTACAATATCAATGCCGAAGGCGTCCTCGTGCTCTCTGTTTGGTGAGTTTCAAAGGGTTCTTTGTGCTTGAGATGGTTTTGTCTAGTTGGAACACATCAAGTCATTTGCAAGCTGCTGGTCATGTTGTCTTTGCAATCTTCATGCCGCTCGGGTTGATTCGCCGAAGACGGGTGAGAGCGTCTTCGAAGTCGTTCCCCAGATTCAGCGGAGAAGATATTTCTGTATTGGGCTCGGTGAAGCATCTTCTTGATCTACAGCTCAATCCCCTACCTCAGATGCATCTGCCAACACGATTGCCAGTTGAGCCGCTGGCTCTACGGTTCGTGAGATTGCAAGAGGCCCCTGAAGAATACGATTGCAGGTTCTTTGTGTTCGGGTTCTCGCCGGACCTCCTGGCAGGCTCCAGTTGTGTTCTTCTACATAGACAATACGCTTCGGTAGCGGAAATCCACATTGGCTCCCGGGCTCATCTGCACCCGGGTGCCTTTTCGATTTTTTTGAATTTTGAAAACGCTTCAAAAAAATCTGAAAAAAATTGTGCGGAAACATATTCATGTATTCAATACTCGTGTAAATTTTCGACAGAAAATATCAATTTTTCCGCCCTGTGCAAAAAAGACAAATATCACAAAATAGGTGAACAGTCCACTATTCAAAAAGACAGATTTGTCTTTTTTACACAGGGCGCAAAAATTGATATTTTTTGTCAAAATTTTACACGAGTGTTGAATACTTCAATATGTTCATGTACAATTTTTTTCAGAATTTTTCGAAGCATTTTCGTATTTTAAAAAAATCGGAAACAAAACCGGGAGCAGATGAGCCCGGGAGCCAAAACGCCATCCCCCTTCGGTAGCTTCTATTCAATGTGTGCATCTAGGCACTAGTTGTTTGAACTCTGTCTTCCAGAGTACGAGTTGTTTGAGCTGTATTGTAAACTGATCTCAATTATAATGCCAGCTCTGGTCCTTTGGGGCCTTTATGTTAAAAAAAAAAGGTGTGACCTCGTTTGCCTCTTCCGGAATAACAATGACCCACTAAGCTTTTTGGTCCTCGTAGTCCTTCTGGTTTGTAGTGCCATGCCATCCACATGCTGCCACCGGTTCTGAGTTAAACAACGGTTAGTGCTTGCAAGACAGCTTAACAATAACAAATGCTAACGGGAACAATTACATGTCTATGTGTAGTGGTTATATATTGGGTTCTTTAGTTGTTAGCCACCTCATGGAGTGAAGAATGGAGTGTCTCTTACAGTACACCTAGACCTAGGGGCAGACTGAGTTGGCTGGCTAGCTCCCTATAAATAGACCCGCCTGCTCCAACATATGGGCATCAGTTAAGCAACCATCAAGCTCATATCCATTGTTCTCAAATCCGATCCCTTTAGCTCCTCTTGCCCTATCCATTTTTAAGAATCAACCAATGGCTTCCGCTCTTACGGTCGCCATCGTCGTTGCCATTTGAGTTCTGCTAGTCCTACACAAGTCACCTTCCGTCGACGGTTGTAATCCAGCATGTGTGCCGTTGGGGCTTTGCGAGTGCAGGCATGCAGCGTCATCTGCTACAAAGGCCCCGCAGGATGCGCAACTACCCACACGGAAGGTTGCTCCGGGAGGTCTGACCTAGTGGCGTCAAGATGGATGGATGAAACTAGTACTATCTCTCTCCTAAAAAGGATTGTCTAAATTTAGATATATCTCTACATTAAACCATGTCTAGGTACATCAAAATTTAGACAAACTTATGACATCTTTTTTAGGACGAAGGGAGTACATGTTGTTGTTTCTTGTTTTGAGTTATGTGGTTACTCTACCAATAAGCGAATGCTGGCAGCGACAGTGATCACATGCCCGCTCCGCGTGTATCTGCGTAAATGCATGTATTTACCCTTCATTTCACCCATCATAGTATGCCAGCATGCTCTGATGCTATGTAAGATGTCCATCCATTTTAATCTTCTTATTACCGGTATAATATACTCCCTCCTATTTATACTGATTGCCGCGTTGAATCGGATGTATCTAGCTGCAATATGGATCAAAAGGAGCACCACTTATGTTGCAAGAATTCATATGCGATGGTCTCAATCCCAGCTCCTTGCTATCCCGTGTTGCATTTTAACTACGGTGGATGACTCGAAGGGTGTCCTAAATCCTATTCTCTCGAAATTAATAGCTTTAGGATCAAACCTGCAAAATGAACTAGTAAGAAATAAATCAAAGACCGAGCTAGTAACGGGCGATGCTACCTTACGCGTGCGGGGTTTTCGACAGGATCGCGCGGACGTTCCGACAGCGGGCGCATCGACTCCTCCCTCGCCGCCACCGCCGGCCGAATCGCCACCCGCGGCCAGTGGCACTCCCGCGCCCACCTCGCCATGCCGCCCTCCTCGAATCTCCTACTATGTCCCCGACCATACCTCTAAACCCTCCACCTACCGGATCTCGTTGTCGGCGAGTACCTCCTCCGCCCTTGACCATCTCGCTCCATCCTCGCCGACGCCTTCTCCGCTGCAACTCCTCGCCGGTCCCAGCGACGTCGGCTCGTCACGGGGATTAGACTCGCGTGGAGGAAGAAGAAAGTAAGGGGAGGGAGAAAAGCACGTGGGCGGAACCCACCCCACGCGTCACCGGACCGCGCGAGCGCGTAAGCAGTTTCGTCTAGTAACAGAACCTAGCTATCCTGATTTTTTTTTTGAGATAATTCGGCCACTTTATTAATCAAAGCACATCATTACAAAGAGTCTGCCGGATATACTCCGGAATAAAGTTTCTGAAGGTAGAAAAACTAGAATGCTCCGCAGAGCGAGCAAGAATGTGAGCCGATTCATTACAACACCGACGAACATGACTGATGGAGAAGCAGGTAAACCTTGAACGGAGGCTTTTGATGTCCTGGATTACCACTCCAATAGTGCTTCGGTCCTCTCCAGAAGAGAGCATCCTCTGGACCAGCGAAAGGCAGTCAGAAACTACCATAACCTTGTCGAAGTTCTCGTCGACAACAAGGGAGACTGCGCGGTGGAGAGCCACCGCTTCAGCAAGTTCAGGCGTCGTGACCTCTTCGCGGAGCTCGCTGCAACCCAGCAAGCATTCGCCATTGTGGTCCCTGATCACGACGCCGATTCCCATCCGGCGAGAGAGAGCGAAGAGAGCTGCGTCAACATTAATAAAGACCATACCTTCCGGCGGCGGAGACCATCGAGGTGTTGAAGAAGTGGTTTCACGCCTAGTAGAAGGATCCGGGGAGATAACATGCAACTCTATCATCTCGACATAGCCATCGAGCAGAAGATGCAAGTTTATTTGCAGTTGTACAAGAAGCAGCGCACACCGCTGGTGATGGAGGCGGTTCGAGAGTTAGTGGTGACTAATGCTTGATCTCTTCAGTGTGGAGGATGCACGCTGGTGCATCTCTAGCGGTGAGAGGTTGTGTGTATTTCGAGAGTTTCTCTTAGTTGGATATAAGGTGTGGCCTGTTAGTTTGGGTCTAGGTTCCCTTGTCTCAGGCACAGACGACGTTCCATGAGTTAGAGTGTGCGGTTCTTTAACCGCGCTTTGTATGGTTTTTGGGTCCGGTTTCCCTGATTAACAGGATCAATTCTTCTTCTAATAATGCATAGGCAGAGCTCCTGCTATTTACCGTCAAAAAAATCATCTCGACATAAGCTTTGACTTGTTCCGCGACAGAATGTGTGGCACCCCCCCCCCCCCCCGGCACATGTCACCAGAGAGGCGGTCGCCCCGTGCGCCAGCCCAGGATATCCGGACGCACGTTACGACAATGCAACATAGCAGAAATATCATTACACAATCAGATCCAGAGGGCTACAAATGATTTTACATGGCCATCAAGGCATGAGCAATTATCATGGCCAAGTATGGCACGGGACAGAGTTTTAACTGGCAGCGGAAGTCATAGGTTCGGCAACAGCTTGGAGGGACTCCATTCCACAGGCATCTGGCTGGGCTACTGATCCTAGCATGCTCTTGCTCCATCTCTTTGCTATAGTAGAAGATGAATCCTCTCAACGTCTGGCCACATGAAAAGCCAGTTTGAGTACAATGACGTACTCGCAAGAAAACAACCACAAGACATGAACAGTCAAGAAGTCAGGCAACAAGTAGCTAGCAACAGAAATAATCTAAACATGGAAAGTGTCTACTTACGGCAGTCCAAGTGGGTAACAACATGGCAGCACAACAAATCATGGCATAAGCAAATAATAGGGGTATCACCAGTACAGAGTCCAAGCCAGGTGGGGTTGGATCGTATACCAGCGATCACACAAAGAGCTTACCTATGACGAATAACGGATGTACCCGTGGGTACCAAATATTAAACATCACCTGTCATCACCACTAGGCCCCACAGCCTTATCACATCTGTCAAACTGCTAGGCCCACTGGCCTCATATCTCTGCTTGGGGCATGCACGGCTGATGTTGGGTCGGGCCTAACTCTAGGCTCCCAACAATCACACCGTCACCCCAACACGGGTAACCATCCACGATTCAAGTAACATTCCCTGCATCAGCCTATTGAAATCAGGTTGTTCATCTTTCTTTCAAACCGAACTTAAATTTAACCTCCGGACTCGACAAAGGACAATAGTGTGACCGACACTGAACTGTTCCATAACCTAAGAACAAGGCTAGCTGCTAGTTGACACACTCTCGAGAGGTTGCAATTACCACCCATCTAAATGCACCTTACTTAGCTAAGGCAAGATACACTTACATAACCGTTCACGCTACCAAGACACTCCCTGTATAGCTACCGACATAACTCTATGTCTTATGACGAAGTGAATCCGGCACGTCCCCAACTCATGAGCGACGCCTAGCTCCGGAACCTTCACAAGACTAGTCCCGATCACAACTATGCAGTATCCGACTAGACTTGCCAAGTGGGTAGCATCAAAGGAGGCGTGATAGGTTACATAGGCTATGGCTCTCCCATTTGGGCGACAGTGGTAGTGCGTTCAATATTCAGTTTGGTGGCACTATGGACTGGCCCCCATCGAAGTTTGGAGGGTTGGTTCATTTAATCCAGTTTCTTTCAACAACATGTCCAAACAACCGAGGATTAGCCCACACAATAAAGGATTAGTCCAACACAACAAGTGTAATATCAGGTCATCATGAAACAGATTAGTCCAATGCAAAACCATAATATCATATCAACATGAAACAGAAACAAGTGCACACAATAGTTCAAGCAATAGATAACAAACAACAATAGTTAAACAAACAATAGTTTGCATCGACCGGGTGACTATAGGGCCACCTCCGATCAAGCAAACAAAGAAACAAATAAATAAATAAAAGCGTCAACCGGGCGACGTGATGCCACCTCAGGCTGATAAAAGAAAATAAAAGAATAACTCAACCGGGCGACGTGATGCCACCTCAGGCTGATCAAGGAAATACGCACACCACACTCTACAGAAAAGTAGACGAGATTCAATCCACGTGGGCGGGGCCCAACATGTATTTAGTCGCCGGCCGGAACTCAACCCACACTTGATGGGTTTATCGTATTGCAGGAAAGTAAAGGTACATGAAATAATAATACTGAAAGTAGGCGAGATTCAATCCACGTGGGCGGTGCCCAACATGTATTTAGTTGCCGGCCGGAACTCAACCCACACTTGATGGGTTTATCGTATTACAGGAATGAAAACAAAGCCACGATATATCGTGACACACAGTTGGCAGGGTGTAAACAAAGTCACGATATCTCGTGACGCGCAGTTGACAGGATGTAAACAAAGCCACGATATCTCGTGACGCACAGTTGACAGATGATAATAAGCAATAAAATGCACCGATATGACAGGGTAATATGCAAACAAACAAACACCGCTTGAGTGTTCATAGCAAGTGGTTAGCTTGCCTTCGAAGATCGACGCCATTTGGTTTCGGGGTCACGGACACGTCGCGGGTTAGGGTCTCGGTGTGCCGGTACCGTGGAATACCTATACATGCATACGCGGGTGCTGAGCATATAAACATTTTACAAAAATATGAAACCTATACCACTGGATAGAGCTTCTCAAACCATGAATTTAGAAATTTGAATCACCTCAAACGGAGCTACGGTTCAAAAGTTATGGCCGTGCGATGATTAGCTAATCGCTGCCCACTCGAAAAAAAAAAACAGCACGGGCTGCTTCTGAACCGGGCCGGGCCGGTCGCGTACTTCTCGGAAAATACGTCTTCGTCTCAGGAACACGTAAGCCTCAGGGTACGCCTCCACTTAAACTGACAGTGGGACCGGGCCTAGCCGGGACCCGCCTGTCAGCGTTACCAGGCGCCATGCGGGTGGTCATCATCCTCTGCGCCGAAAGGCGCACGGGAGCGTGCCCGACGCGGCCTGGGCTGGCTCGGCCACCAGCCGCCGCCGCCGCCGGCCACCGGTGCCTGGGAGGGCGCTCCGCCGCCGCCAGTCGCCGCTTCCTACGCGCGGACGGCCCGCGGGAGCGAGCCCGACGCGGCTCAGGCCGGTTCGGCCGCCGACCGCTGACCGCCGTCGCCTGGCGCACTGCCGCCAGCCACCGAGGGCTCGGGAAGGACCGTCCCGCCGCGCCGCCATCGGAGATGGAGGCCACGGACCCGGGGGAGCACGGGGACTGCCGCCACGGTGCGTGCCCGCGAGCTCGCCGCCGGCAGTTCCCAGACGGGGACGAGACCACGGTGCACCACTCGACAAACGAACATGTCTAGGAGGGAGAGGAGACCAAGGGGAACCACCCCACCGGGTTAATCGAAGAACGGCTCGATCAGGAGGTTGCCGTGGTCCGTGAACCGACGTCGACGTTCATGGCCGAAACGGAGCAGAGCTCCGCCGTTCCGCAGCTAAGCCGAGCAGTGGAGGTTCCAGGGGGAAGGGAGGGAGCTGCTGGGCGCGCAAGGAAGCTCGGGAGTGGTATTTATAGGCGGGGTGGCCACACACGTGTCCATGGCCATGGAGGTGAGGGGGAGGGGATAAGAACAGGGGGGCTGGATAGGGACGTCGAGCTAGATGAACATGGGTCTACAGGGAAGCTACTGTGCGGAAGATTAGGCAGGGTTTAGGGTTAAGCAAGTTTAGCTCACGCCAAAGCGTGCGTTCAGGACGTCCAGAGCGCGACGTGAGGGACATCGTCGCGTTCCCGCCGACTCGGAGCACCAAATCGAAAACATGTCGTACCACTGGGTTCGTAACGACGAGACCAACACAACAAAATAAGCATCATTCCAGGATTCCAAACTTCGCAACACAAGATTTTCAGAAAACCGAGGGTCCACAAGGTGTTCGATGAAATGTCAGAGGTCTTCCTCAGCTCAGAAAAATCCCAAAAACTTACAGTACGTTAGGATAGGTGTATGTGGTATGTCTATGGAGTTTGAGATGAATTGGGAACTTCGAAGTTTGTCAAATAATTCGGTGTCCAAAATTGCCCTAATGGCATGGGTGTGCCAAGTAAACCAAACCAAATGATCTTGACATGATCTTCTGGATACGTGGTTATATATGGGATTTTGTCTTTTTGGAAAAGTTTCAATGTCATATGATATTTTTATCTAGGGGTTGCTTTGGAAATTGCAATAGGCATGGAAAGGGCATTACAAAGGAAGTACCTCTAATATTGCTCAAATGAGGTTGGGCCAATGGAGTGAAATGTTCAGGAGGGTAAATAATGGACCTCACAAAAATTCCAGAATTTTTGGATGAATGCAAGGTGTCCATATAATTTTTGAATTGAAAATGGCATAATAGGGAATATGAATAAACTTGGAATTATTGCTTGGGACTATGAAATATTTTTCAATGGGAGTGATGTATATGTACGAGGGACCATCTGTTAGGTTGGTGGATTTTAATTCAAGCTGCAATGGTGGTGGTGGCTTTTGGTGGGATAGATGGAGGGGTTTTGGGATCGCCAACTGGAACCAATGTTCGACAGATAAAACAACGGCATGGGAATATGATGGAGGGTGAAGATCGAGGATTATTGGGAAATTTCTAAGAGAGAGAAACCAAAATCAAGTCAAAGACTATCTGGTTCAAAGAAAACATTTTGAAAATAGAAAAAGTTTTTCAGGCGTGAGAAAACACCGTTAAAATTAGGGGCGAATTTTGGGGATGTTACAGAATGTGGGTGTCTCATAGTTTATCCATTACGCACACCATTACGAGCCAGCCACAGATGCCAAAAAGTAACAGCAAGAACCACCCGATCTCTCTCCAATGAACGAGCTAGGAAGTCGAACACCCAGAGTTTAGTTCTGGAGAAGAAGCTCTTATGAAGCTGGATATTATAGAGCGGCTTGATCTCTCCGCACACCTCTTGTGCATACTGACAAAAGAGGAGTGTGTGTTCTGCTGTTTCTTCTAAATTGCAATAGATGCAACTTGTTGAAGCCGGAATATGACGCCGGCCCTATTGAACTCCGGATGGAAGGCAGTCATGCGCAAACCGGGGAGCTGCTGTATGCCGCCTTTGGCGGCAAATCTACGCGTCATCGCGTACTTCGTTTCCCTATGGGCCTGGCCCATATATGCGGTTGTCATTTCTCCTGCTCTCTTTCGACAATTTGTCTGTACTTCTGATCGAGTGTTGTAGTCAGCTAGGTAGCACGTTTAGTTCAGGTTTTGTAAACTTTGTTACTTTGATCAGAAAAAATTCATAATAAAAATTATTTCTATTAAAAAAGTTTTATTACTTTTATTTTAAATGGAACATAAACATTTTTGAACCCGGGAACATTTTTTCATATATATGAACATATATTTTTTTAGACCATGAATCATTTCGAAGCGCATGAACATATATTTTTTTGAACCCATGAACAACTTTTTGAACTTCGTGAACATTTTTTCAAATCCACGAACCTATTTTTTAACCCATGAACATAATTTCGAATTCGTCAACATTTTTTTAGAACCTTGGAACATTTTTTAATATCGTTATCGTGTTTTTTCTCTAACCTCGTGAACAATTTTGTGCACTAATGTGAATATTTCAACCCATGAACATTTTCTAAATCCCATGATTTTTTTTTTCAAAATGAGTGAAATTTTCAAAATTTCGTAAGCAAAATAGAAAAGCATATTTCACACTAAAAAGTATGCTAGAACATATATTTTAAAATGAACCTTTTCAACTAGAACATTGACCTCATTTGAACTGTTTTAAAAAGTGAGCAGAATATTTTGGTGAACGAAATCTATTTTTGACCGATTTTATAAAATGAACAAAAAATGGCGGTGAATGGAAACTATTTTTGAACGATTTTAAAAGTGAGCAGAAAAGGTCGATTGAACAATTTTAAAGTGAATGGAAAAAGTCATTGAACAATTTTAAAGTGAATGGAAAATGGTGGTGAACTGATACTATATTTGAACGATTTTTAAAGTGAACAGAAAAGTCGGTGAACGAAATCTATTTTTGAACGATTTTTAAAAAGTGAACGCAAAATGGCGGTGAACGCAAATAATTTTTAAACGATTTCAAAAGTGATCAGGAAAGGTCGGTGAATGAAATCTATTTTCGAACGATTTTAAAAAGCGAACAAAAAGTCTTTGAACAGAAATTATTTTTGAACGATTTCTAAAAAGTGAACAGAAAATTGCAGTGAACGGAAACTACTTCTGGATGATTTTAAAAGTGAACAGAAAAGGTCGGTAAAAGGAAACTATTTTTGAACGATTTTAAAAGTGAACGGAAAAGGTCGATGAACAAAACCTATTTTTGAACGATTTTAAAAAGTGAACATAAAAAGTCTTTGAGCATAAATTATTTTTGAACAGTTTTGAAAAAGTGAACGGAAAATGGCGGTGAATGGAAACTATTTTTGAACGATTTTAAAAGTGAACAGAAAAGGTCGGTGAACGAAATCTATTTTTGAACGATTTTAAAAAGTGAACAAAAAAGTCTTTGAACATAAATTATTTTTGAATAGTTTTTAAAAAGTGAACGGAAAATGGTGCTGAACTGAAACTATATTTGAACGATTTTTAAAGTGATCAGAAAAGTCGGTGAACGAAATCTATTTTTGAACGATTTTTAAAAAGTGAACAGAAAAAGTATCTCAACAGAAATTATTTTTGAACGATTTTTCAAAAGTGAACGCAAAATGGTGGTGAATGGAAACAATTTTTAAACGATTTCAAAAGTGAACATGAAAGGTCGGTGAATGAAATCTATTTTTGAACAATTTTAAAAAGTGAACAGAAAAAGTATCTGAACAGAAATTATTTTTTAACAATTTTCAAAAGTGAACATAAAATGCTTGTGAACTGAAACTATTTTTGAATGATTTTAAAAGTGAATAGAAAAGGTCGGTTAACAAAATCTATTTTTGAACAGTTTTTAAAAAGTGAACAGAAAAAGTATCTGAACAGAAATTATTTTTCAATGATTTTTAAAAAGTGAACAGAAAATGGCGGTGAACGGAAATTATTTTTGAACGATTTCAAAAGTAAACAGGAAAGGTCGGTGAACGAAATCTATTTTTTGAACGATTTTTGAAAAGTGAACAGAACAAGTATCTGAATAGAAATTATTTTTGAACGATTTTTAAAAAGTGAAAGGAAAATGGCGGTGAACGGAAACTATTTTTGAACGATTTCAAATAGTTACCAGAAACTATTTTAGAACGATTTTAAAAGTGTACATAAAATGTCGATGAACGGAAATTATTTTTAAAGATTTTTGAAAAATGAACAGAAAAGGCTTGTGAACAGAAGGTATTTTTGAACAATTTTAAAAAGTGAACAAAAACTATTTTGGAACGATTTTGAAAAGTGGACTAAAAATGACGGCGAACGGAAACTGTATGAAGAAAGGCGCATTAAAAAGAAAAAAACTAAACAGATAAAAAGAAAACTGAAAATGAAATAAGAAAACATAAAAGAAAAAAAAAAAGAAACACGAAAGCGGAAAAGAAAAAGAATCGTCGCAACCTAGAGTCGTCAGCCATCGCACAAGCAGGCAACCCAAGTTCCGATACAGGAATAGAAAAGCGAAGGAAGCGCGTCATAATGGGCCTGGCCCAATCGGCTGCCAGTCGCGCGTAATAACCAGCGGGGGTGAGCGGTGCGAGCGCCTTTTGCCGCAAAAGGCGGCAAATAGGATTTGCCCGCAACCGCCATAGGTTTATTTTCATTTTACCCGGAGCCCGTGTCGCCCAGCGATAGGTAACGAAGGTAGGAGGAAAATCGTAGTACTTCCTTGCTTGGGCCGGCCCACGGTGGACAACATGTGGGCGAGTCGGTGCTACATCTCGCAGTGAGCGAGAAATAGTGCCATTAGAAAGCTCTTGACTTGGCATCAGCCCGGTTACCCGCTGCTCCATCATCTCGGCATCTCCCATTCTCCCCGGTAGCTCGTTCCATACGGTGACGTCGCGGCCACACCGATGCTGCCGTCGATCTCGCCGGCGCGGCTGCACAAGCTGGTGACCGCGCAGACGGACCCGCTCCTGGCGCTCGAGCTCGTCACCGTCACCTCCCCGACCACCACGCCGCACCCTGCCACCCTCCACGCGCTCCTCCTCCGCCTCTCCCGCCGCCGCGACCACCTCCCCCACGCGCTCGCCCTCGTCCGCCGCCTCCCGTCCCCTCCCTCCCCGCGCCTCCTCCTGCCGCTGCTCCTCTCCGTCCTCCGCCTCCGCGGCCCGCCCCACCTCTTCATGTCCACCTTCAACACCCTCTTCGTCTCCGGCCCCAGCCCACTCTCGCTCCACCCGCAGCTTCTTCTCCGCCTCCTCTCTGCCCTCTCCTCCACCGCAGCCTACTTCCCCTCCGCGTTTCACCTCCTCCGGCTCGTCTCCTCCCGCCTTCCCCTCCCCGCGCCGCTCGTCCTCGCTTCCCACAACCTGCTCATCGAGGCCGCCGCCCGCTCCGGCCACCTCGCCATCTCGCTCTCGCTCTTTCACCGCCTGCGCTCACTCCACGTCTCCCCCGACGCCGACACCTACCGCATACTCACCCAGTCGCTGTGCCGCCGCGGCCAGGTCCACACTGCCACTACCCTGCTCGACGAAATGCTGCACAGGGGTATCCCTGCCGATCCGCTTGCGTACACCACCGTGCTCAACGCCCTGTGCCGCAAGAAGCAGCTCAGGGAGGCCTACCGATTGCTGTGCCTCATGCGAGGCCGTGGGGTCTCTCCTGACATTGTGCATTACAACACAGTGATTGTCGGAATGTGCCGTGAAGGGCCCCACTGGATGCCTGCAAGGTGATCAGGGATATGACGGATAGTAGCTGCATACCGAATGTGGTGTCGTATGCAGCCGTAGTGAACGGGTTGTGCGTGAGTGGGCTGTTTGACAAGGCTGAGACTTACTTGGAAGATATGGTAGGGAAAGGGATTATACCGCACTTCTCGGTGTTTCATTCGGTGATTAAGGGGTGTTGTACAGTTGGCAAGGTACGGGAGGCTGCACGAATGATGAATCGGATGCTTGAACTTGGGGTGGCTCCACATGTTGAGACATGGAGCTCAGTGATCAGCAGCGTTTGTAATGACGAGGACTATGTTGAGGTGATTTTGTTGCAAATGATGAAAGGAAGGCAGAGCTGCTCGAACATGATGTCAAGGAGTACCTGGTGATGGTGTTGTGTGGCACAGTGGCAGAGATGCAAGAAGCGATCAATCGAAGTTCTTTATATCCTGGGGCGGATGATATAACAATCAGCTTTGTGAAAAAATCAAGTCACAGTGCAAAAAGTGGAGCACAAAGGCATCTTTTCTGCTAAAATGCAGCTGCTGGAGGAAACATGCCGTTTGTCAAAGGTGGGAGATCATGGTCACATATCACCTCAAGGGCAGCTGCTGTGGTGCTGATCACAATGTTTAACTGAAGCCAGTACTGATAGAAAAAATAGTTCCCTACTTGGTTGTGAGGTGTGCAAATGCAAAGTAGGCGTGGAGGTCACGCTGAGGAACCAGAGGCTGTCAACCAGTGAGAATCCTGCAGTGCTAGGAGGGAAGCTGCTGCAAGCTACTTTAGCGCTGACGGGTGAAGCTGAAGAGTTGGAGGTCGCTGCAAAAAAGTACATGGCACAAAAAAGGGTTTTGATGTTTTCATTCTTGCAGAGGGAACCATGGTGGTTTGTGGAGTGTGCGATGTAAACTTGTAGAAAGCACAGATCCTACTTCAGTATTAACAGCCAGCGCAGAACAGATACGCCGCCTTTGTACTACAATTCTCTCTATCTGAAGGCTTGAGGCTGTATGGTGTTCGTACTCTACTTTATCAAGCACCATGCTTCCACCAGTATCCTTCATGTTGATCAAAAAACAGCGTTTGCAACTAAAGTTTGTGGGTACTTTGGGATCCGATGAGAAATCTAATGCCTGCCAGAATATTGCAAACTTCTGCGCAGCTCTACTCTGTTAGGGAAGAGATGAGATGACATAGATAAAGCACTAGCAGTGATGACCAGTACTGAGAACATTATATACTGTTCTTCAGGGTTAGTGTTCAGTATATCCAGATAGGGGTAGTGGCAACGGTGTTGGTAGTTAACTTCCTTAATCTGTGTTTTTTTTTCAAGTCTCGCTGCAGTTAATTAGAAAATTGCTCTGCTTCCACCTATACCGAGGCGATTTGTTGTAGTGCTGATTGTCTCAATTGTCAACCATGTCTTGGGGCATCTGGTGTTTATTCTTGTACAAGAGTAACTGAACATAACTAGCAACGTGTTAGCGGTTTTTAGCTCAGTTAGAAGTATGTTCAACTGCAAAAAAAAAGTATGTTGAAAATGTAAAGTTTTCTTCAGAAATATGAAGAATTAATTTTAAGTTCTTTTCATCTTGTTTGGCACCTTGAGTTTGTTCTGCTAGCTTTTCGTCATGATTTTGGCATAGAGTGTTCTGAAATTCTTAAATTTCATTAGACTTGTGCATCATATTGTTCTTAAAGTCTTTGCAGCTTCTGATGGTGTCAAGGCGTGGGAAATACTAAAAGATAAATCTTTCAACATAGACCTTGTTCTAACTGAAGTTGAACTTACTTTAATGTCTGGGTTCCTGCTACTCTCCACAAGCATGGAACACGACGCTTGCAAGAATATCCGGGTGGCCAGTGTCAGGTTTGCTCAGAAAAAGTGGAGACAATTACACCAGCTGTATGCTGGAGTTTGTACTACATATTGTAGATTAGGCTCTGGACCTCGTACATAGTAGAATTTGTCAGTAGGCATCAGAGAACATATATAGTTTCGGATTAAGATGAGATATCTCTATTCCCGTAGCAGCTTTGTAACTCGCTCTCTCTTTTTGTTTGCCGAGAGTTCGTCGATCCATATTTGAGTGGTCTATCTCTGTAAATTTCAATAGAGTTTGTTTGGGTGAAATTAAAAGTTGGTGCACCGTTTGCTGTATGCGAATCACTGGTTGTTTGAAATTTTAATACAGTTTTTTTAGGGGGAAACTACAGTTGATGGGTGTCTAGATGTTCAACCGAGACCTCGTGCCAGCCCAAGCCTAACAAGAAAGTCGATCTGGCCACGCGGCCCAGATACGCGCACGCCGCTCTAGAGCATTCCACCGTTGGTACGGAAGCCTCGATCCACGAGGCTCTAGAGCATTCCACGGCCTCCCCCCAACCTCATTCCCCCGCACAAAAGCCACGCCGCGCCGCGCCTGCCTCCGTCCGTCCTCTCCACCCAGACTTCGCGCCGCTTCTGCCCAAACCCCACTCCTCCCTCGCCGAATCCCCAAAACCCTAGCCCAACCCCCCTCGCCTCGCTGGTCGCTCCGCCATGGCGGCCTCGCTGCTCGTCCGGGCCGTGCGCCGCCGAGACCTCGCGTCGCCTCTCGGGACCGTAAGCTCCCTCCCCCTCCCCTCTTCCCTCCCCAGTGCGTTTTCGCCTCTCTTTTCCGTGATGATCGTCTGGGTCGTATGGTGTGTTATTGCACGAATCGCGGTGGATTTTGGTATGGTGGTGCCTGGTATGAACTGGTGTTGATCTGCGTGACCTGATCCTGCGCGGATTTGGTCGATTCGAGGGGCGGAAGTTCAATTTTGCGTGCCCGTGTAGCAGTATCCAGGTTTAGGAACTGGTTAGGACCGTGCTGCAATCCGTTTTGCCTTCCCTAGTTCCTGATCTGATGTTCCACGGGCGCGTGTTTTCCATTTCCTGCTATGTCCTTCGCCGTTAGATGGCCAGAATTATGTCCCTGTGTTACTTTAGAGGCGGCTGTGATTTTGATCTCTGTATGCAAGTATGTACTGTCAGTTCTTACTCATGCCGTGTGGTCATGTATGTTCTAGATCAAGAAAATCAGTGACTTTGAACAATTTCTAATGCTCATGGTTGGGGTGAACAGGGACACACAGTAATACGTGCACAGTTATGTACTTGCCCATTGTTGATGTGGGTGTATGCAGTAACAACTGTTAGTACTGGCTATGGGATGATATGCATTTTTCTTCCATTTGCAAAATGTCACCTTTCTTTTGTTCGTTCATCTGCCCACTGAGAGACCAATAAGTTTTAGGGCTTAACATTGTAGATATGACGACAATACTTGTTATTAGGTTGTGCTATGTGTGACTTCCTGACCATTGTTCACATTTCAGTTGACTGCCAACGTCCAATCAGCGTATGGCGCAAATGTGTGCTCGAAATGGGGTAGTTTTGCAAGAGCTTTCAGGTAACTATCTTATTTTGGTTTGTGTACAGTTTGGTGGGGATTCTTGCAGCCTGCGTATATAACTTATTTGTGTGCTTTTGTTCCTCAGTGCGAAGCCAACTGGAAATGAAGTTATTGGAATTGATCTGGGAACAACTAATTCATGTGTCTCTATTATGGAGGGAAAGGTGCATGGCGGACTCCTCGTGTAATGCTTTATTTTCTGCCAGTTTCCTCCCATTTTTGTCTGATTAAACCTCTTGACTGCAGAATGCGAAGGTGATTGAGAATTCAGAAGGCGCCAGGACAACACCGTCAGTTGTTGCATTTTCTCAGAAAGGAGAGCTACTTGTGGGAACTCCAGCCAAGCGTCAAGCGGTGACCAACCCACAGAACACCTTCTTTGGCACAAAGCGTATGATAGGGCGGCGCTTTGAAGACCCGCAGACACAGAAGGAGATGAAAATGGTGCCATATAAGATTGTGAAGGCTCCTAATGGAGATGCTTGGGTTGAAACTACAGATGGCAAGCAGTACTCGCCAAGCCAGATTGGTGCATTTGTATTGACCAAGATGAAGGAGACAGCTGAATCTTACCTTGGCAAGTCTATTACCAAGGCTGTGATTACTGTTCCAGCTTATTTCAATGATGCTCAGCGGCAGGCCACTAAGGATGCTGGTCGTATTGCTGGACTTGATGTCGAAAGGATCATCAATGAACCAACTGCTGCTGCTCTGTCTTACGGAACAAACAACAAGGAGGGTTTGATAGCTGTGTTTGACCTTGGAGGAGGAACATTTGATGTCTCCATTCTAGAGATCTCTAACGGGGTGTTTGAGGTCAGTGTTTGTAACTTGCTTCTTACTAGTTTTTTTAGATAAGGGGAATATATTAATATCAAGACTTGCTTCTTACTAGTAATTTACTGTATTAGGGAAAGTTTGTTTAGTGCCTCCTTCCTGCCCCTGATCTGTTGATTATGTTCTTGGCAGGTCAAAGCAACAAACGGTGACACTTTCCTGGGTGGAGAAGACTTTGACAATACTCTGTTGGAATTCTTGGTGAGTGAGTACAAAAGGACTGAGCTATTGATCTTTCAAAGGATAGATTGGCCCTGCAGAGACTGCGTGAAGCAGCTGAGAAGGCGAAGATTGAACTCTCCTCCACAACCCAGACTGAAATCAATCTTCCGTTCATCACCGCTGATACCTCTGGAGCAAAACATTTGAATATCACATTGACAAGATCAAAATATGAATCTCTGGTGAGTAATCTGATTGAGAGGACTAGGGAGCCATGCAAGAGCTGCTTGAAGGATGCCGGTATAACTGTAAAGGATGTAGATGAGGTCCTTCTTGTCGGTGGAATGACAAGGGTTCCAAAAGTACAGGAAGTAGTTTCTCAAATCTTTGGTAAGTCCCCTAGCAAAGGAGTCAACCCAGATGAAGCTGTGGCCATGGGTGCTGCTATTCAGGGTGGCATTCTCCGTGGAGATGTGAAGGAGCTCCTTCTCCTTGATGTTACCCCTCTGTCACTTGGTATTGAGACTCTTGGTGGTATCTTCACCAGACTGATTAACAGGAACACTACCATTCCCACAAAGAAAAGCCAGGTTAGTAACCGTTCTTGAGTACTATGATGTTGGTTACTCCACCAGTTATATAGTTGTGTTTGTTTCGTTTGTTTCGTGGCCTACAAATGATCTTTCTCGGTTTGGTATCATTTATCTTCTTGACATGTCAATATGATGGCTTCGTGTGGAGTCACTGGTTGTTGGTGCTGGCTCCTCCGTTGTGGTCATGGTGTTATTGTACAATTGAACTTTGGATTAAAGCACATCCTCTGATAGTTTATCCTGTTATTTCAAGCTCTGTAATATTAGTTTGTTTGCTTTCACATTTTGGTTCGCTTTATAGTGGATTTGCCTTAGCTATGGGTGATTTCTGACACACATGGAGCTGGTTTCTCTATAGAAGTATTGCTTGTTCACCTTAAATTTTGTCTACCTACGATGGAGTTTTATGCGATTCGTTGTTCTGATCTGTATTAGCTTGCTTGCAACGCCATATTGTTTTGTCAGAATGCTTAGGTATGCCTTCACATTTTCAATCTCTGTAATATTGTTTTGGCAGCATACTTAGCTATGTCTAGTGGAACACATGGAGCTGGAATATTAAACCTTGCTTGCCTTCACATTTTGGTTCCTTTTCTAGTGGAACACATGGAGCTGGAATCTGCATAGCATTACTGATTCTCCTTTTCTATGATAGAATTCTAGGATTTGTTAGCTTGCTTGGAGTGTCCAATTGTTTTGGCAGCATACTTAGCTATGTCTTGTACTCTGCAGGTGTTCTCAACTGCTGCTGACAACCAGACGACAGTGGGTGTTCGCGTGTTGCAAGGTGAGCGTGAGATGGCATCAGACAACAAACTTCTTGGTGAGTTTGATCTTGTTGGCATTCCACCAGCACCAAGGGGTACGCCACAGGTTGAGGTCACATTCGACATCGACGCCAACGGGATCGTGACAGTCTCTGCCAAAGACAAGGCAACCTCGAAGGAGCAGCAGATCACCATCCGGTCCTCTGGCGGTCTCTCTGAGGCTGAGATCCAGAAGATGGTCCATGAGGCTGAGCTGCACTCCCAGAAGGATCAGGAGCGGAAAACCCTCATCGACCTCAGAAACACCGCAGACACCACCATCTACAGCATTGAGAAGAGTCTGGGAGAGTACAGAGACAAGGTTCCCACGGAGGTTGTGTCTGAGGTCGAGTCGGCCATTGCAGATCTCCGCAACGAGATGGCCTCGGATGACATTGAGAAGATCAGGGCCAAGATCGAAGCGGCGAACAAGGCGGTCTCAAAGATTGGGCAGCACATGACTGGTGGCGGCGGGGCTGGTGGCTCGCAGACAGGGTCACAGGGAGGAGATGACCAGGCTCCGGAGGCAGAGTACGAAGAGGTGAAGAAGTGAGATGTCACGTGGTGACGTTGCAGAGATAGGTTGTTTTGGAGGAACTCTTGAGGCGGTAGAGAATTACGTACGCTGTAATAATTTCCTGTGCGTTTTGTCTCGTGAAACATCGTAAGTTGGTAGGGCGTCCAGCTGTGACTGATGATCCCAGTAGTAGTAGTAGCAGCTCGGGAGGTGGGTTGATATGTGTTAGAGAGGAGTTGGACGCGATCTTCTCAGACTTGACCCAGGTTATCCCTGATGCCTGGTGGTAAATTTAGACTTGGTTGATGCTTGTTGTGAAGTTGTGTTGCGCCGGTGGAATCAGTTCTGCACTTGCTCTGCTATCGGTACCCGTCCTCATCAACGTCTTAGAATTAGTTGTTACATTCATGTCTGGAGCTAGAATTCATTTTAGATTTAGTTGCGCCATTCCTGAAGCTTGGCAAGGAGTGAATTTCAGAGTGGTGTTGTGCTGGCCAAACTCGAAACCAAGCGATGAACTGGTTGTAGCTGTTTTGACTGAACTGGACGGATGCTCCCAAATGAAGAACTTGCTGAACTGGGTGAACTGACTGAAACAGATCGAAGTCACGTACTGGCAAATTCACCGGAGATCAAAGTCACGTACGGATGAAAGGTACGACGCACATGCCGGCCTGTGTAGCCCGTTGTCGCCGGCTCATGGTGCACCCGTGGTCGCTGGCGGCGCTCCGGCCTCCCGTCCCCTGTTATCCTCTACCGCACGAACAAGACGAACGGTTCGACTCCATCGATAGCTAGCTACAAGGAGTGTTTCGGTTCAGCTTGCAATGATAGCGTACTAATTATTTCCGGCCTGCTTATTTTTGGACTGAATTAATTCCCACTAATCCCATCCAGAAAAGTCGGAAGGGGGGCTACTCCCCATAAAATGCATAATACTCACCAGCGTCACCACCAGTCACGGACTAGCTCGACCGCTCGATCGATCTCAAATTCGCCGCTAATGGCGCGCGACACCAACATGCGCCTGATCCCTCTCCTGCTCCTCCTCTTCCTGGTGGCCTCGGTTTCCAGTAAGCAAAACCCCACGCGACACAGCCATCGTTTTGCTTGCATACTCTTTTTTTTCTGCACGGAGCTGATGCGTGATCTCCCTCTCTTACCTAGGGTCGGCGTCGGCGGGCGACTACCCGGCGAACCAAAGGTGCGGGGGGACGTCCATGGAGGAGCGGTGCGACCCGGCCGAGGCGGCGGCGAACCGCGCGTGCAGCGCCGCGTGCCACTACAGCGGCTGCGGCGGCGGCCGGTGCGTCTACATCGGCAATGCCCGGGGCTGCCACTGCCTGCCCTAGCTACCTATCCGATCGAGAGCGTAGCCATCATGTATGTCGGTCGATATGCATGTGATCTTGAATAAAAGTGCAGGTGTACAAGATTATACAGTTTCAGATATGTACTCTAGTCCTTGTAGAGCAGACATGGTTATATTCACCAAAAAGATTTTTTTTTAGCAAAACCAAATATTTCATTCATCAAAAACCAAGTTAGATAAACAAATACACAACCTGATATTAGTATGTTAGACTTGTAATTATGTTTGTATACGTATTGTAACTCTTGTACAATTGTAACTGTACCCGATGAGGTACCCCCATATATAAATGTTGCCGTGGCCGACCCAAGAGGTGTCGAAGCCCACAACACCCAAAACCTTTTGTTTAACATGGTATCAGACGCGATCTCGCGATCCTGACCTAGCCGCCGCCACCGACCATGTCGTCGTCGTCTTCCGCTGCCTCCTCTACGGCCGCCGCCGCCGATCTCTCCGGCATGGCCACCGTTGCCGCCCTTACCGGCGTGGTCACTGCGCCTGCCGCCGCCACCGAGCCCTCGACCTCCGTTGCCCCGGCTCCACCTGCGCTTGTCCCTCCGACGGTCCACGTGCCGCCGGTGCCGCCGTTCCTGTCCAACCTCCTTCAAGGAGGATCTGCACCTACCCCCTTGATGACCAGATCGATGGGGGCCTTGTTCTCCGGGGCAAGCTCTTCGGGTTCCCCCGGATCCGAAGCGTTACGGCCCAACTACGGCGCGATGGCGCCCTACGCGTCGCAGCCGCCGTTTGCGTACGACTCTGCCGCCTATGGTGCCTTCCATGGCGCCCCCTACGGCGCCTCATATGGCGTCGGTCACGGCGTCTCCTATGGCGCTCCTCATGGTGCTGCCTACGGCGCTCCGTACGGCTCCGGCTACGCGGCGTTCCCGAGCCATGCCCTCTACGGTGCGCCCCCGCCTCCTCCACCACCGGCTCCCCCGGCCGCGCCGCAGGCTTCGACCGTGGCGGACGTGGCCCCTGCCGGTGTTGCTGCTGCGCCGCCCTACGACTTCGCCCTGGACGTCATCACGACTCCGCCGTTCTACTTCAGCAATCTTCTCCCGGTGAAACTGAAGATGTACAATTATCTGTTCTGGCGCGCGCAGATTCTTCCCCTCCTCCGTAGTCACTACCTGGAGGGCTTTGTCGATGGTAGTCTGGCATGTCCCTCGCCGGATCATCACATGTACCGGCCGTGGATTGCTCAAGACCAAGCGATCCTCTCGGCGATTCAGTCCTCTCTCACCGAGGGCGTCGCCGGCATGGTGCTTTTTGCTACTACATCTCATGAGGCGTGGGATGCACTGGAGTCTAGCTTCTCTGCGCAATCGTCGTCTCAGTCTATGGCTCTTCATACTCAGCTTAACGAGACCCGCAAGGAACACCACTCCGTCACCGTTTTCTTCAACAAGATCAAGCGCCTTGCTGATACGCTAGCCTCTATCGGTGAGCCTCTTCGTGACACGGAGTTTACTGCGTATATCCTCAATGGTCTCGACGGCGACTATGATTCTCTTGTGGAGGTGATCAAGGAACGCCAGGTTCCCATCAAGCCGCAGGAGCTCTTTCAGCGCCTCCTCTCGATGGAGCAGCGCCTCGCCAGTCGTCATCCGGATGGGGCCCCCTCGGCCAACACCGCCTACCGTGGTGGGAAGGGGGGCGCCCGTCCTGCTGCTGCTCCATCATCGATGCCTCCTGCAGGAGGCAAGGGCGCCGCGCCTCATGCTGCACCTGCCCAGTCGCGCCCTACCATTGTCGTCGAGAACGGGCGCCCACGCGCATGCTGCGCCGCTTGCGGAGCTGCTACATCCTGCCAGTTGTGCGGTATTGATGGCCACATCGCGTCTCGCTGTCATCGCCGCTTCAAGACTGATTTTCTTGGTCTTGGCAACAACGGAAAGGGCAATGAGCGTCAAGCCAACATGATGCAGCAGCAGGGGCAGACTTCGTCATATCCTGTTGATCCCACCTGGTACATGGACACTGGTGCTACTGATCACGTGACAAGTGAGCTGGATAAGCTTGCTATGCGTGAGGCCTACCGCGGGCACGACAAGGTTCAGACAGCCAATGGGGCAGGTATGCACATCTCTCATATTGGTCAGGCATCTCTTCCTACACATACATTAGAAAGTTGCATCTTAAGAATGTTCTTAGAGTCCCCACGGTTGCACGTAATTTGCTCTCTGTTCCTAAACTTACTTATGACAATAACGTGTTTTATGAGTTTCACCCGTTTGCTCTTTTTATCAAGGACCGGGCTACGAGGGACGTACTTCGTAAAGGTCGACTATGCCATGGAGTATATGCACTTGATGTGCCGCCTTCTGTCTCCCCAGCTGTCTCCCGAGTTTTCAGTGGTGTCAGAGTGTCCCCATCACAGTGGCACTCTCGTCTTGGCCATCCTGCCACACCCATTGTCCGCCATGTTCTTCACCGTCATGAGTTACCGTCCGTGTCTAGTAATAAAGATGTTTCAGTTTGTGATGCTTGCCAGCAGGGAAAGAGTCATCAATTACCTTTTTCTATTTCTAGTCATGTAGTGAAAACTCCTCTAGAGCTTGTGTTTTCTGATGTTTGGGGTCCTGCCCAGATGTATGTTAGTGGTCATGAGTACTATGTCAGTTTCATTGATGCTTATAGTCGCTTTACTTGGATTTATCTTCTTAAGCGCAAATCTGATGTGTTCGATGTTTTTCTTAAGTTTCAAGCACATGTTGAGCGTCTCCTACAGCACAAAATTATTCATGTACAATCGGATTGGGGAGGTGAGTACCGCAATCTGAGTACTTTCTTTGAGAAACGTGGGATCTTGCACCGTGTGGCTTGTCCTCATACACATCAGCAGAATGGTTCAGCCGAACGTAAGCATCGTCATATTGTTGAGACCGGTTTAACCTTGCTAGCACATGCTTCTGTTCCTTTTCGTTTTTTGGAGCGACGCTTTTACTACAGCCTGTTTTCTTATAAATAGGCTTCCTTCGCGACTCCTTGGCATGAAAACTCCGCTTGAACTCTTGCTTCATGAAACTCCTGATTACACTTTTCTCAAAGTCTTCGGTTGTGCGTGTTGGCCGCATCTCCGTCCTTACAATAGTCGCAAGCTTGAGTTCCGTTCTAAAAAATGTGTCTTTCTTGGGTATAGCTCGATGCACAAAGGGTATAAATGCCTTCATGTCCCAACAAATCGTGTATACATCTCGCGTGATGTTGTCTTTGATGAGCATGTTTTTCCTTTTTCTAATCTTCCAACTCCTGCCACCACTTCTACTACATCATTGCATTCATCTCCTATATTGCCTGATCAATTTGTAGATGCTGCACACTCGCCTTCTTTGTTGTCTAACCATGGTGCAGGAACTGGTAGAGGTGCTCGGCTTCTTCTCTCGGATGATCCACCTGCTGATACTGCAGCCGCTTCGACGGATCACGTCGATCACGCCGCTGCTGCTCCCTGCATGGGGCATGCAGGGTTCCATGTGCCTGCGCCTGCCTCGCGCCCGGATCCGGCTCCGACGACGCTGGTTTCGCCCGGGTCGACCAGCCCGGCCTCGCCTGCGTCAACCGGCCCGTCTTCACCCCCGTCTGCTGGGTCGCCTCCTGGCAGCCCGCCTTCGTCGCCGTCGCCTGTGCAGCAGCCAACTGCTGGCCGCACACTGCTGCTCCCGCCACCTGCGGACTCCCCGCCACCCAGGCGGTCGCCTTCCCCGGCTGCTGATGGGCTGCCTTCGCCGCCCTCTTGTGGGCCGCGTGCGACGGCTACGCCGGTCTCCGCGTGTCGAGGTTGGGGCTCGGCAAATCCCAAGGTTGTGTACCCCGGGTTGATTGAGGGGGAGAAAGTATGAACGTTGGTGGCTGTG
>QRDG01000344.1:120173-247874 GCA_012064385.1 Puccinellia tenuiflora
ATAATGATATAGACAGAGTAACTTTGTAACAGCCGAAAGATGTCCATGGGTCATTCAAGTTTTTGCATTAGTTTCTTTGTTTCATGGGTCATTGTATAATTTTCATGTGTGCTTGTTTTCACCATGCTGAAGACAACATGGGAAGTAATTCAAATATGCATCAGTTACACTAAATTACTATACTGGATCAGTCGTATGAATTATAGATACTAGTTCCCTCCAACGATGAATTACAGACAGTACATGTAGCGACAAAACTCACCAGGGGCTGCATACGCTTTTTACCAATTGGGTATCTGTAGGGATTTGGCGTTTGCATAGAAAAGGCAGTAAACCATAAGATAAATCCTGACAACAAGTCAAGAAGAGAATCCAAAGTGGAAGCTATGATAGCCAGCGAACCACTCCTAACTGAAGCATACACTTTTGCAGCAAAAGAACCATGTTGGCAATATTTGATAGCCGGATTGCTAACGTTTCACTCCTAGCAACCTGTTCACGCTCTTCCTGCAGGTGGATGAGTTCCGTTTAACTTTTATGTAAGATGTCTTCCCTAGTGTTACAAGCATGAGGTTTATAGACCATACCTTGGACATCCCAGGAAGAAAACCACGATCCGTTAGAGCATCCATTTCATTAAAACCCTCTAGCATTTCCACTTGCTGTTGGTAGTATTCAGCGATAACATCCTCAGGACCTTGACCTGCAGATAAAATTAAAGATCTTATATAAAATCTCATTGTGTTAAAAAGGGGAAGAATACAACAAGATTTGTCATTCACAAGGTTTAATCAATCAGGAAAAAACTACCAAAAAAGATGCGAGGATGCATGGCATTAACCGAACATGCATAAATGGGTTTCCTTTGCTGTTCTACTGACACCACACATTACCGCCAATATTCCGTCGTAATTGTTCGTCCACTATATATATCAATGAGAGATAATGCGCTAGCCATTATGGGAACATCATGATAAAAAATTGGTAGGCTAAACACCAGAAATACACCATAACCAAATGAAATAGTTGTGACATCAATTCGATTTTTCATGTGCGATGAAACTTAATTGGTTGAAGACATTTTTGGGACATCTTAGCTATATTTGTGTTCGGCAGTTCACGTGCTATCCTACCTATATCCAACAGTCCTTGTCACCCCTGTCATCCAGTGATTCCAGTCCCCTGCTATGGTAACTAACTGTGGTAACCTCAAGAAACGCTATTTTTTTCAACGAGTTCATGGGCAGTGCAAGAAGGAAAGAACTGAGCAGGAGAAGTGCAGACTGCCTACCCCATATGAGCTCCGTACCCAGTGATAAACACCATGATAAGCAATTGGTAGGCTAAACACATACACCCTAGCCAAATGAATAGTAGTTGTTATATCAATTCAAATTTTCATGTGCGGTGCAACCTGATCAGTTGAAAGTATTTGTGGGACTTGAAGAGAAATCTACAAATTTGTGAAATGAACGCATAAATATCTAGCACATGACCACCCGACAGTTCACATGCCACCTATCTAGATCCTACGGTCCTTTTTAACCCCGGCTATGATAACTCTGCTAACCTCACAAAAGGGTGGTATTTTCTCAAGGAGTTCATGAGCAGTGCCAGAAGGAAAGAACTGAGCAGGAGAAGCGCAGGACTGCCTACCCCATATGAGCTCCGTAATAATCAGTAGGCAATAGCAGCACAGAAAGGAAAAAAAAAAAACCTACACATTAGTGGTCAGTTTGCAAAGTTGGCATAGGAAGCGGAATCTAGCCCACCACTACCATAAATATCCTCACCCAACTCCGAAAAGGAAAAGTCGGCTTATCTCCTCTGCTACAAAACGATAGTAATAAAAAAGGTAAAAAAATTGTAATCATCACGAACCGCATAAAGCGGCCGCCACATCGAACCCCAGGCTGCCAAATCACGGACACCTAAACCCACATCGATGAAGCAAGCACCATGGATGCGAATCGTACTATAAAGAAGCAACGCGAGCCACCACGGGTGGGTCTTACTCTTACCTAGGACGCCGAGGCAGTGGTGGTGGAGCCCGCGGGGCGGCCTCTCCTGGCGCGCCTCCGGAGGGCGGAGGCCGTCGAAGTTGAGCCGCCACGACTTCTCCGCCGCGTCCGGCCGGCGCCGACGTCGCCGGCCTCCACGGCCGAGAGCAGCCTCAGCTCCTCGCCCTCCGCGCCGCCTCCACCTGCCGCCATTCCCGAACCCTAGAAGCCGCCGCCGCCGCCGTTTGAAGTGCGGCACAGTCCCGCCTGCGCTGCACGGCGCCACGAGCCGCCGGGGGTGGGGGGAGTTGGGGGTTGCGAGGCAAGAGCAAAGAAATTAAGCGCGGCTCGTGCGTGCGTCTCGATGTGGTTAAAGGCGCGAGGACCAGGAGGCTTTGTCTCTCTGGATACGCCGAGTCTATATACTCCTCGGCGGCGGGCTGGAGATGGACTGGTTCCAGTGGCTCTTGCGTCTACTGCGCCCGGTCTAGGAACTGGGTACGGTGTGGGCCAGCGACCATGGGGAAAGGTTGCACCGTGGCAGGAACAGGTGGAGGGAGTTCGTTTGAGAGGATTTTCCGCAACAACAACAACAAAAAAATATTTGGGAGGATTGGGATCTCATGGTCAGTACGTACTCATGCGGCCACAAAACAGGAGGAGCGACGATCAGGAGAAGCATTGTATTGTTGTTCCAACATCCGGCCACTGCTTCTCATGTTTCTTCAAAAAAAAAAGATATCTCGTGATGCTTGCTTCTCCCCTGGAGGCAAGCAGAAGCAAGAAAAGAATAAAAATGGTGAAGCGAAACATCTCAGCGACACGGAAGACTCTCGTCAGGTTTAGCACCGGAAGTCAAAGAAAGGGAGGCGGGAAGACGAGAAACAGTTAGGCATGCGTTAGGGAACCGTTTTGTTTTATCGAACTACTAGGACTAATAATCAGCACGCGCGAGGGTGCAGTTAGTTGGAGCGAACTTCCCAACGGAAAAACGTGGGCTGTGGTAGGGATCGCCGCCTTCGTCCCGGTCACCGCCGTAGCTTTCGCGCAGGCCCTAGCCACTCCCGTGCGATGCGAGTGGACCACCACAGTCTCGCGTTGTTTTCCACACACCATCCCCCGTCTTCTCCACCGCTACTGATACCTATTGGACCAAGCGCCCGGGGTAGGGCCGTCGCGCGCGGTGAGGTCGACACGGCGACACGGCGGCTCGGCTCTTATCGTCACGATCGGAGGCGACCGCCGCACGTTTCTGCTTCTCTTCGGCCGACGGGGGATTGGGGACTCGAGGCGGCGACCCCAACCAGCCAGGGATAAATTGTGGCGTTGCGGGCTGAAAAACTGAAAGATGCTTCTCGTCTCCGTCGCTGCTGGCGTGCAAGTGCAACGGAGGGAGACGGGCAGCGACGGCCGCGTCTCCGAGCGACGGATGGATGGATGGTGGCCGTACGTGGCGGGCCACTTGGCTTGACGACGTGGATCGCGAGGATATTCCAGAGACGAATCGTGGTGTCCAAGACTGACAGGAGATGAGATGAGATAGCATCAGCAAACGGGAGAAAATTCAAAGGCTTGTATAGTTATCGACGGAGGTCCTTTTTGGTGTGGCTTCTAGCAGCTTTCCACCCAGAAAAGCAGGTCCAACGAGCCAAAGGGCCTGGCGTCGCGGTGGGCTTTTGCCAAAGCCCCAGCGTTTCCTTCATACTGGGAAAAGCACCGTTTTAGGTGCTTCCCGAGCTTCCCAGCGAGTGAACAGAATAGGCATACGGTTTAGGTCATATCGTTCGTTTGTATTTACGGGAAGAATGCCACCGCAGGAACAGTCGCCCGAACCGAGCATTTCCTTTTTTCTTTTCCCTTCTTCTAATCGCTAGTCGCGACCGAACGAGCTCCACCCTCCGCATCCCTCGCTAGGGTTCCTCTTCCCAGCCGCCAAACCACGTCGCCGCCGCCAGTCGCCTCCCAAGCCGCCGCAACGCCGCGCGTCCCCCTCGCCTCCCTAGCCGCGACGACCTCCCCTCCGGTCCGTCCCCTCCGCGACGAGCTCCCGTCCGCTCAGCTCCCCTCCGCGACGACCTCCCGTCCGGTCCGTCCCCTCCGCGACGAGCTCCCCGTCCGCTCCGCTCCCCTCCGACGACCACCTCCCCTCCGCCCCGTCCTCGACGACCAGGACCGCACCGTCCTCGACCCGCATCGACAGCACCTCACCGCGCCGCCACATCTCGCCATCGACAGGGCCGCGCCGTCGTCGACCAGTCGCCGCCCCACCTCACCGTCGCGTTCGATTTCCGTCGCGTTCTCGCCGCCCCACCTCACCGTCGCTGCCTCCTGTTGGTGAGAAAACGGGATTGCTGCTTGCTAGTTGCTAGAATATTTCTGTACCTGATTGCTAGATTATTTCTGTACATGAATGTTGCTTGCTAGATGATGTGTTTGCTACATGATAAATGGGGTAGATGATGCACGTTTTTATGATGCACGATTTTATCCTCATTTCAAAGGTGCCATAGGCGCCATTGATGGCTCACACATCCCGGTTGAAGTTGATAAAGAAGAAGAGATCACCCACACAGGAAGACATGGATACACATCACAAAATCTGCTAGCCATATGTGACTTCGATCTCAGATTCACATTTGTGGTTGCTGGATGGCCAGGTTCGGTACATGATAACCGCATTCTACAACACAGCATGGAGAAGTATACACGTCAGTTCCCAACCCCTCCTGATGGTACAACTCTATTTCTCATTATGCTCTTGTGTTTCTATGCATTATTGTTTTCAGATTTCTTAAATTTGTTCTCCTGTTTGTAGATACATACTATCTTGTTGATTCTGGTTATCCAAATAGAAAGGGATTCCTAGCTCCTTACAAAAACAACACGTACCATATTCCTGATTTCCGTCGAGAAGGGCCACCAACGAAGAAGGAAGAAATTTTCAACCATGCCCACTCATCTTTGCGCAATTGCATCGAGCGCATCTTTGGGATCTTGAAGAATAAGTGGCGCATTTTGAAAGGCATCCCTCATTTCGACTTGGTTACCCAGAAGAGAATTATCATTGCTTGTTGTGTGCTTCACAATTTCATTAGAGACTCCAACTTGCGTGATAAACAGTTTGATCGATGTGATGCAGATGAGGATTACATGCCCAAGGTGCAGAGGCAATCAATAACCTTGCCTAGTGATCATGTGTCGGCTGAACTACACACAAGAGGCATGAATGGAACACGTGACGACATTGCCAACACGTTGTTCAATTCTAGACAACGTAGGAACTAGCTAGTATCATGTAGTGGAAATGTATTTTGGACAACTATATTCCTTATGGTTATGTAAGCGTATTTCTATCTATGTATGAGATATCTTTGTATCGTTCGCGGTAATATTATGTGTCAGACATAATTATATCAGTTCAGACATTAATTAAAATTACTAACAATAAGACTGAAATTAAGATACATCCGCATTTTAAAATAAAATACTAAGACTGAAATTAAAACTTAACCAAACTACACGACACGAAATCATCTCCCATCAACGCAACCTCCAGCATCCGTTGATGCAGCACCCTTGCCCTTCGACGACGCGGCACCCTTGCCCTTCGACGACGGCGGCATGAAGATATCATCTTCATCCTCGCTCTCCTCGACCCAAGAATAAGGATTGCTTTCTGCCCACCTCATAGCTTTTTCAGTCTTAAATGTTGGTACCTTCTTCTTCCACCTAGCATGCAACCTGAGAAGTTCTTCCCGAACTTCCATCCAGGTCCTAGATGGACACCCTTGCCTATATAGTGCCCAAGATGAGGTGGATAACTAATAAGATCATCCCATGACACTAACTTATTGTCTACCTTCAATTCCGCTGCAAACTGCAGAAGGAGTTCGGACGCTCTTGGAGAAAAACTACGACCTAAAGGAAAGCCCGACATGTTCGGATGAATGAACTGGAATGCTTACACACCTCACTCCGCAGGAGATTTATAGGATTAGAAGAAAAGAGATGGCGGGAGAAAATGGCGGGAACAAGAATGGCGGGAGAAAATGGCGGGAACAAGAATGGCGCGAGAAAAGTGGCGGGAAAAAGGGCGGGAGCAGCGGTGGCGGGAAAAGAAAGGACGAACAATGACGGGAAATACGACAGTATGCCTATTCATGAATGTAAGGGTGTTTCAGACAATTCAACAGTTCACAGCCAGACAGCCAGCTGGTTTGCCAAAGGCTTCCACTCAGAAAAGCAGCTTCTCCTGAACAGCACCTTTTCTGCACAACACCCACAGCCAGCCACAGCCAGCCACACCAAAAGGGCCCGGAGTAGAGCACAGTGGTTCATCTGACAATTTTCGATGACTACCGACCTGACGAACTGTCTACGTACGTATTAATTCAGCTAGAGTGCAGGTGGTGTCATTAGACTAGACGATCAATGCAGACATAGATGGGCCACCGGGCATCTGGTCCTATAGTGTTACTGTTTCCCCGCTGTGTACAAATCTCTTGTACACTGTTAAACTAGAAAATGAATAAAAATATGCAGCAGAATTCTGCTGTTTTCGTAAACAGAAAATTCCCCGCTGAGCTGGGAGCTCAAACCGTGAAAAAACGGCTAGTTCGCATTGCCGGAAATGAAATTCAAAACCAGCACGCTCGTTTGTTCGTGCCAAAAGCAGCAGCTCATCTTCACGATATGTCCTTGTATGACCTTTCCAACACGATATGTCGTATGCGCATCATCATTCCATAACCAGAGCTTCGATAACCAGGGGATATTTGATCCTACCTTCATACAGTAAGTTTTACACTTGGCACGATGAAAGGATAAAGCATTATTGACCAACAGTACAAGCTGCTTTCTATTGGGTCTAGCGAAGCTTTATGTTAAATTTCTTACCTCCATGTTCTATAGCCTTTCCTGCATCTTCTATGAATCTCAAGAAAATTTGTGTGGCAGAGATAGCTCAAGCACCCACCGGTGCATGTAGATTTGCATTTCCCTTTTATTATACGAGGAATGACAAAACTAACATCTTCAAGTGGGAAAAAATGGACCATAATTTTGTAACAATGGAACAAATCATGAGTACAGTGAGAAACATATATATAATTTTTGACCAAACAAAAAAAAAGTTTGACCGTAAATGATATATGCAAGTGGGATAAAATTTCGACCGTAAATTTTTAGAGCGTGCAAACAAGACTTGAGTCCGAGAGGAACAAAATTTTATTCCAGGTGAAAACAAAGTTTTTAACACATGAACAACAATCTCACTACTAGTTGGAAAACATAATTTTGGGCTAAGCGGATCTAAATTTTGTTACGTATGGAAAAATCACAACTATATGCGTAACAAAATTTTCATACTAAATAGAAAAAAGTTGTAGTGTTTGTGAAACACAATCCTGACTATAAGCGAAACAATATTATATTTCAGAGCAAATAATAAGCCTCCAGATGAAAACTGCGAATAAAATGAAACAAAAAATTAGAACTCACAAATAAAAAATAGATGAAAAAATACAAGGCTTAAAATAAAACCATAAGAAGAACTAAAAAATAAAAGCAAGAAAAAAACAAAAAATAAAATAGATACAGAAAAACAAAAAACTTTTGAATGAAGGTAGGAAGCTCACCACGTTCCCATCGTGTGCCGAACTAAGAGCATCTCTAGCAATGACCGAAAATGCCCGGAACTGAAAAAATAACCGCCTGATACGGTCTGCGCGAGGAAAAACGAGGCAGACTAGCGACCGAAAAAGTGCCCGACCCGTAAAAAAAAATTCGGGCGCCCGAGAACTTTCCCCCCGAAACCAAGTATACGCAGTTTTCCCCTCCGAACCGATGGTGCCCTGGAAAACCTGCGAGGCGTTGGTGGGAGGGACATTTCAGCCCCGCCACTTCCTGCTTCCTTCCGCCGCTGATGGCGTGGATCACACGTTCGCTGGGGAACCCCAAGAGGAAGGTATGATGCAGCAAAGTAGCAGTTTCCCTTGATTACAAAACCAAGGTTATCGAATCCAGTAGGACTTGGAGAAGGCTTAGCAAGGTGTCAACGGCGCCGTTAACGATAATTGACGTGGACCTGCACACAATCACAACCAAACTACTTTTCCCCAACGAAACATAGAGGTTATCAATCTCTCCGGCTTGCTGAACACAAAGAATTAAATGTGCAGATGTAAAATATGATGAGAGTGAAATATGACCAGCGAGCAAATGATGATGTAAAGCTATTAAAACAGTTTTAAACAGTGTATGAAAATTGGACCGGGGTCCACAAATCACTAGTGGTGTCTCTCCAAAAGATACACATGATGGGTAAACAAATTACAGCATGACAATTGACATAATTGTGGGCGCATAACAATGCTACCATAAAAAAATAAATTCACCACTTCATCTAATATGGACATTACGTCAAATACATAGACCATTATCCAACTGCGTCTATGACTAATAATCCACCCGGGATCGCTATCCAGCATGTCACCCAGAAGTATTAAGTTGCAAGCAACAGATCATTGCAATAAGCAAAGTGCATAATGTAAGCAATGTAAATAACACAAGGAAATAACACCACTGTTTTCTCCCTAGTGGCAACATCACATCCTTAGTCTTGATCGTTTCTATCAACCCGAGCTCAGACAAAAAGAGGCATGAACCCACTATCTAGCATAAATACCCTCTCTGAAAACATTAACAATTACTTGGCCAAAGCATCCACTAGCATCAGAGAGCATGCAAGATCACAGATAAAACACAACACATAGATGAACAAGAGTAATGATTTTCACAATTCATCGGATCCATGCAAGCACATCATGTAGCTGTTACATATAATATGATCTTGATCATGATATGCAGCTCACAAGATCTAAGCAATGGAGTACAAGGAGTAGAGACAACCATCTAGCTACTGATATGGACCCGTAGTCCCGTGGTGGACTACTCACGCATCACTCCGGAGGCAGGCATGGTGGTGTAGATGCCTCCTGTGATGATTCCCCTCTCCGGCAGGGTGCCGGGAAGAGCTTCAGAACCCTCCCGATCTAGGGTTGGCGACGGCGGCGGTCTCGGACTTGTTCTAGAGAATATGATCGGGTGTCGAGGGTTTCCACGTCGAAGACAATTTATAGGCAAAAGGGCAACTCGAGACGACGTCGTAGGGCACCAGGTGGGGCCCAGGCGCGGCCAAGGTGTGGGCCGCGCCTGGGGGCGTCTGGCCCCTGTGGCCCCCCTGCAGGCGTCCTCCTGGCTCTGTCCTTGTTTCCTCGTGAAAATAATTCACATAAATTTTCAGCTGATTTCGAGAAACTTCCCCAAACAACTTTTCTGAAACAAAAAGACAACATAAAACAGGAACTGGCACTGAGAATCTTGTTAATAGGTTAGTTCCATAAATCATGCCAAAATGGTATAAAAAACATGTGGCACTGATATATAATGAAGCATGGAACATAAAAAATTATAGATACGTCGGAGACGTATCAGCATCCCCAAGCTTAATTCCTGCTCGTCCTTGAGTAGGTAAATGATAACAGAATATTACCAACAAAATCTTGATCAAGTAATCATGTAAAGCATATGAACTGAATGCATTCATCCAAAACAATGGTTCATTGAATGAAACAAACAATAATTAACCAGGTGCAATATCTAAACAAGAATTTATTGGAAAAGAGTACTTTGGAGATCTAAAAGTATAACACCTGACAATGATTGATATCTCACAAAGCAATATTCTTTCGGCAAAGGAGTTTGGCCAACACAAATAAAGATTTAAGTTTTCAGCAAAAGCTTCAACTTGCAACATGTTTATCTCAAGATAAAGTCAATACAAAGTTTTCATGGTTAGACATAAAGATAACATGAAGTAAAGCTTGAACCAAAGTTGACACCAAGTGATTGCTTGAGAGGTAAAGAAGGAAGAGGAAAACTAACTCAACATAAAAGTAAAAGAAAGGCCCTTCGCAAAGAGGCCGCCGCTACAACCCCACTCGCCGCGGCGAGGCCCAAGAAGCCGAGGGTGGGTGTACAGCAGAAGAAGAAGATGACGACCCTGACGCCTCCGCCTCTGCCCGCCTACCCCGCAGCCTCCGATTCTCTGGCCGACGGTGCCGCAAGGTATGAATCGATGAATCCTCTTTTCAATTATCTCTGGTGCTTTCAATTTTGACATTGCGCGATGTATTAATCCGCGGGCGTTGCACTAAAATTTGTAGTGCCCCGCCGATTTCGTTCATTGAGATGTTGAACGAGGCCGCGGTGAACGTTGACGAAGCCTCACTCAGTCACTTCGAATACAACGAGACCGACAGTGGAGTTGATGGTGGTGGTGACGATGACGAGGAGGTGGAGGATGAGGCATTGATCAAAGCATGGGAGAGCATCTCTCTCAATTCCATTCATGGTGTCGACCAAACCGGCAAGCGGTATTGGCAAAGGGTGGAAGACAAGTTCTTCCAATTGATGCCAAAGGACGGTACCACGGTTCCACACACGTATCGATCACTCCAAGGTCGTTGGGATGCGATCAAGACGGCGTGTAGTCGATGGGGTGGATGTTTGGAGCAAGTGCGCAATGCACCTCCAAGCGGCACTAATGAGGACGATTGGGTCAGATGCTGTTTGCATTCCTTTCGTTATTTTACATTGTTTGCGATATGTTTGCACATTGACATGGTTTCTTTTTTGTAGGACCGATTTGCGAGAGATAGATACGTTGAGATGCCGGCTTCGAAGAACAAGCCATTCGTGTTCGACCATTGTTGGAAATTGCTCAAGAATTGCGAGAAGTGGAAGTTGAGAGACCAAGAACCAAAAAAGGTGATCACAAAATTAGATGATGATGATGAAGAAGATGAGGAAGGAGGAAGAAACAATAAGAGGCCCGACGGCACCAAGAAGGCCAAGAACAAGATAAAGACTCAAGCCGAGGCATCTAGTTTGAGTGAGAAGATAGAGCTCATGGTGAAATCCAATGAGACGATGGTGGCCAAGACAATTGAAGCAAAGATGATCTTAGCCGACAAGAGAGCTCAAGAGAAGCAAGAAAGGTGGCAACAACTCCGGTAGGAGGGGCTACGCAAGGCAGCCATTAAAGAGATTCATGCCAAAGCCGACAAGAACAAGTTTGTGGCCAAGCTCCTTGTCGAAGAGAACAAGATCATGATGATGGACCGCACTGTTGAAATTGCATGGTTGCCCCCATGCATGGTTTTGGTAATTAATGACAATCTCTATGGACTAATGTTTGCATTGAGCTATATTTACAGGTGTGTCCATTTGCATTGCTTGATCTCCATTTGTTGGAGTCAAGGCTAAGGGAAGAAAATTTTGTGTTGATCAAGGCTTTGTGCGGGTTGATCATCACTCAAGGCCAAGTGAAGATATGCCGAAGAGGTGCTTCTCCCATCTTGGTGTATGGGGGAGCAACAAGTGAATCTTCACCAAGCGAAGCGCAATGAAGAAAGTTGGTGCGTCTTGAGGAGTTGAATATCGTCTTCATCGACCTCAAGTGGTTTAAGCGCAAGGCAAAGGTATGATTTTTATAGGGTTTCTATTTTACCGGTCTCATATTGTTTAGTGAGAGACCGGATTATAGGATAGATAACCGTACTATCAAGAGGGGCTCTCGACCGAATATCGTGATCGTATCGTCGTAGAGAGCACAAACCTTTGCATCCATGCTATCATCTTTCTTGGTTCTTATTTGTCTCTTATCATGGTGTGGTCTTGGTGCTTGTCGTGCTTGTCATGACAAGGCCAAGTTCACCGAAAACGGTTTTCATATGCGTCTTCTATTGCATTTACGGTATTGGAGATTTTGCCGGTTTATCCGTGCGGAAGATTCTCTCTTCCATTTCTTTGCAAAATCTCCATTGCTTGTTTGCCATTTTCAAAGGTAGCTTTTGTTGTCCTCTTTCCAACAAAATTGGTTTTACTTCATTCGGACTTCAATTGCAAAAGATGCGGCATTTCCGGTTTTCAAAATAGAGGTTTAAACTTTCCCCATTTGGTTTTATAATATTTTCTTGGACTATGATGTTTCTCTGCATAATATTGTTGTGCTCGTTGTGAAGATTCCAACGAGTCCAAGATTATCGAAAACGGAGTTCGTGGGTGAAAGTTATTGCATTTCCGATTTGCAAATGGGAGTTTTTACCTTTCCCCATTTATTTTTATAATATATTCTTGGACTATGATGTTTCTCTGCACATTCTTGTTGTGCTCGTTGTGATGATTCCAACGAGTCCAAGATTATCGAAAACGGAGTTCGTGGGCGAAAGTTATTGCGGTTTTATTCTCGGAGTATTTTCTAAACAGTTATTTAAAAAGAAGAAAAAGGAAAAAAAAAGTGGCGCAGTCCGGCCGGCCCCAGGCCGACTCGTTCGGGCCCCTCCCCGGCCCACCCGCACCAGCTGGCCGGCCCAGGCCGGGTTTAGGCCGGAGGCTTCGGCCACCTGCCCGGCCCGCGCGCGTGACAGGCCGGCCAAGGCCGGGTCACGGCCGGCTCCCCTGCGTCCTATGGCCCGCGTCGGTCACTGCTTTGCTGCCTCTTCACTGCTCCCTTGTTCGATCGCCAGTTCGTTTCCTGGCCTGACTGGGGTGCAGGCCGGCCCCAGGCCGGGCCGGCTGCTGCTCACGTTTTGCCTCCAACGGCTCCTTTTTGGAGCCCACTATAAAAAGGGGTTCTTCCCCAATTTTTCTGTAGAGCTCGTTTTCTCTCTCCCCACCATTGTTGCAAAACTTTAGAGCTCGATTCCTCCTCTTCCCTCCGATGATTCTTGCCAAATTTAGGGAAACAAGAGAGGAGATCTAGATCCACTACTCCACCAAACAAAATCTCCTCTAAGTGAGGGGAACTCGTTGGATCTAGATTTTGGAGTTCTTAGTGTTTCTCCTTCGTTCTTCCTCCTAAATCCCTCCATAGCATTAGTTGCTTTGGTTGGATTTTGGGGAGAAGGACTTGACCACTTGGTGTGGTCTTGCCTTTTGCATTAGGTGCATCGGGTTGTACTCGCCACGGTGATTCGTGGGATTGAAGGTTGGGAGCTTGTTACTCTTGGGTCATTGGACCCTAGACGGTGTTGTGGTGATTCTTGGGAGCCTCCAATTTGGTTGTGGATGCGTGCCCCAAGCTATGTGCTGTAAAGGCTCCGGATTCCGCCTCGAAGGATTCCGATAGTGGAAGGTGAACCAAACCTTTGGGTGCGGTTAATCGGAGAATAGGGTGAGGCCTTTGTGGCATCTTGAGTAGGCCTCTTGTGGCGAGCTCACACCCCTCCAACGAGAAGTACTCCCTTAACAAGGAGGAACTCGGGAATAAATCATCGTCTCCGTGTGCCTCGGTTATTTCTATACCCGAGCTTTTACTTATGCACTTTACATTGTGATAGCCTTCGTGCTTGAAGTTTATATCTAGCTATCACCTTGTTGCTTGCCTTGTTTAGCGTAAGTTGTTGGTGCACTTTAGGTAAACCTATAATTTTAGGTTGTTGGCTTGTTAATTTAAACACCTAGTTTTATTCCGCAATTATCAAGCCCCTAAAATTGTTAATCGCCTATTCACCCCCCCCCCCCTCTAGGCGACATCCGGGACATCGTTTGTTCTTTTAATTGGTATCAGAGCCTTATCTCTCTTGTTTGGCTTTACCGCCTAGAGAGTAAAGATGTCGTTTAGAGGATTAGTGCACGATCACATGTTTATATTCAATGGCACAAATTTTAATGTTTGGAAAACTCATATGCTTAGTCACTTACGGATCTTGGACCCCAATATTGAGCGTATCTTAGATATAGGTTTTTCTCCTCCAAAGGATTACGAAAGTACGACTTTAGAGGATGAGAAAAACTTATATCTAGATGCTCTAGCTTCTAATGAGTTTTGCAAATATGTGAGTGTTGTAGTTTTTGAGTCAATCTTGCCTCTACGGAATGCTCATGAGCTTTGGACGAAGCTTCAAGATAAATATGGAGTGTCCAACGCTATTGAGGAGGATTGCTCTCCCTCCACCTCCGGCCGTGACGAGCTCTCGTCTTCGTCTACTTCACCAAAATGTGGTAGGCCAGAAACTAATGTGATGATGAGTAGTGATAGGTTTTGCAATATTGATAGTGAGCTCTTCTTTGATGATCTCTTATCTCTATATTGTTGCAATGCCTCATCTTTGGACCAAAACACACATAGCACTATAAATGTCATACATGCTAGTGTTGATAGTCCTTGCTTATCATCCAAAAATTGCTCAGATAAATCTAATGATGATATGCTTGCTTTATCTTGTCCCAATGATAAAAATTCTTGTGTTCCCTCTAACTCTTGCATGAATATTAATGTAGAGGAAACTCAATTAATTGTGGAACAAGATTTGAACTTGAGTAGTTCAAAAATTAATTATTCCTCTTCATCTACCCATCATTGCCTTATGGCTAAATCTTCTTCTAGCAATGATAATAATAATGATGAAGAAGATGATGAGGAAAATAATGATGCTCTCCTCCATGATAAAGGTGTAATGATCCTTAAGGCTCTTTCAAAAAATAAAAATGCTTGTGATAACCTCTATGAAATCATGAGCGCCCTTGTTGAGCGCGGGGAAACTATTGAGGCTTTGGAAGCTAGCCTTGAAGAAAAGGGTAAGATTGAAAGAGATGATGCTATGGAGAAGGCATCTTTAGAGGATGCTCTTGAGGAAGAGAAAGAGACTCGTGCTTCTCTTGAGGAGAAATTAGAAAATATTGAGGAGTCTCATAATGATATAATTGCTAAAATCATTAAAGAACGTGACCATGCTCATGCTAAATATAAAGTGTTTAAAATGGAAAATGCTAGATTGAATAATGAGCTTGTAATGTTGTCTTTCTCTACTACTAATGTCAATGATGCTTGTGCTACTAACTCCATTTCTTGTGAAGCATCTACTTTGAAGGAGAATGTTGAGCTAAGGGCTCAACTTGAGTTGCTAACTAGAAAGTATGGGGAGTTAAAAGAAAGTCATAAAAAGCTATCTAGCTCTAATGATGATCTTCTAGAATCCTATGCTAGTCTAAAGTTAGCTCATGAGGCCATCACTACAAAGGTAACATCTAGTGAGCTTCTTGTGGATAATAGCACAACCGTAACTAAAAATGCTATATTTCCATGTGCTAGTCCTAGTAATTCATCCACTAAAAATGTTGGTACATCTTGTGATGAATTACTTGCTTTGCCTTGTTGCTCTAACAATGATGCATCTACCTCCTCTAGTACTTGTGTTGTCACTAACCATGTAGAGAAAAGAGGAGAGCTCAAGGCCCAAGCTAAGCGTCATGAAGGGAAGAGTGCACTTGACAACATGTTGAGTGTGCAACAATCCCCAAATGACAAGAGTGGACTTGGATTCAACTCCAATATCAAGAATAAGTCCAAGGTTGACAAGAAGAAGGGCCAAGTACAAGTCAAGAATCCGGCCAACATCATTTGCTTCAACTGCAAGGTTGAAGGGCACCATGTCCGGGATTGCCCAATGAAGAAGAAGCCTCTTAGTGAGAAGCAACAAGGGAAGATGCCTCTTGTACAATCTCGTGCTCAACCACGAGTTGAACAACGGCCATCTACTAAGAAGACTCAAGCCAATGCTCCTCAAGTTGAGGAGCCTAGGAAGAAGAAAGAGAAGAGTCGATGTTGCTACCTTTGCCGTGGCAAGGCTCACTGTCGTGGTGGGTAGCACGGCATATCCATCAAAGACGGAAAAGAGTGTGGGGCAGGCGACGATCGGATGCTCGCGCGGGATTGGGCAACAAACATGCAAACACACGCTAGTTACCCAGGTTCGGGGCCCTCCTTGTGGAGGTAACACCCCTACGTCCTGCTCTTCTTGTTTGAATTCCTTGATCACGGATTCTGGTTACAAGGTTTGCTCCTGGAGCTGTATGGCGGTGGTGCCGGCTTGAGATGTCATGCCGGCTGGAGGCGGAAGATGATGATCTACCTATCTCTGTGTCTCCTTATTCGCTTGCCTCTGCCTCCGAATGTCTACTTTCCTCTTCCTCTCTGGTTGCCTCGCGCAGGAGGCCCATGCACGCCTTATATAGGCAGCATCTAGGGTTTTGGGTTACAAGGAGATTACACGATTGCCCCTATGACATCACTACTCTGGAGCCGGCTGGAGCTATCTCATCATTACATTGTAACGGTAACGCCCGACAGGGGCTGGACGATCCGGGCCTACCAGTACGGACCGGTCGGTGGGTAGAGGCCGGCTTGAGCCTAGTCGGCCGTCCGCCTCCGGGTAGATGAAGCAGCTTGCTTCATCCGGCTGGCTCCAGGCGGCACGCTGCAGCCGGCACCTGCGTAGCCGGCCCATGTAGTTCTCGAAGAAATGGACCTCCTAGGGGTATCCGGGGTTCATATCCCCGACACTAGCCCCCGAGATCGTGGAGTCTTGCCGGCTTGCCGGGTAGACTTCTCGAGCTTCAATGTTTTGTTTGTGTCGCTGTTGTTGAAGTCGTCCGGCTCGAAGTTTGCCGGATAAGGTGATGATGGCCGGAGGCGGCTCGTCCGGCTTGGGGTAGCCGGTCTCCGGTAGTCTTGATGTCTTGGGAATCGTGGGTCGTGACATACGTCAGCCACGTATTGCCGCTTGGTCGTGATGGCGGTGTTCTGCCCGATGTCAGGGGCACGTCGCTTCGGTCTTCGACGGACTGGATCGTCTGTGGCAACTGCTTGTTAGTGGGATCATCTGCGGATGGTGCGGTCTGCTCGCGCCCCACGTGGCGCGCTGAGCGGTGCGGTTCCGCCTGCCCCGCTTTTAAAGGGGAAAAGAGGGGGAAGGTTCAGAGTTTCCGTTCCCCTCTCCCGCTTCGTCTTCTTCGCCAGTTCTCGCTTCTCTCGCTCCTTGCCGATTTTCCCATCTCGCCGCTTCTGCTTCCGCCTCTCCCACCACGGGCAACAGATCTTCCATGGCGGGCACGGGTGCTTGGATGGGCTCCATCATCGATGATGAGTTCCTTCTGACGCTTCACCGGAATGGGTCCCTGGGGAAGTCGGGCGATGTGGAGGCTCGCGCCCCTCCCCCAAGAGAGACCTCGCCGAGGCCCAGACCGGGCGAATTCGTCATGTTCTACACGCATGTGGAGCGGGGATTGGGGCTCCCCGTCAGCTCGTTCTTCAACGAGTTCCTGCATTTTTATGGGCTGCAGCCTCACCATCTGGGGGCAAACTGCATCACGCAGTTGTCCTGCTTCGTCACGCTGTGCGAAGCGTATTTGGGCGTCTGGCCCAGCATGGAGCTCTTCGGCATGTTCTTCTTCTTGCGGTCCCAGGTGACCGCTGGGCTGCAGCGCGACTGCGGCAGCGTCTCCATCAGCGCGAAGAGCACGCCACTCCCCAAGATTCATCTGCCCGAATCTATCAAGAAGTGGCAGAATACGTACTTTTATGTCAAGAACGCTACTGAGGTTGACCGAGTCGGCCTCCCGGCCTTCGCCGACTCGCGTTCGACGGACAGATCTTGGAGCCGGAAGCCGCCGGTCGATGTGGATCGGCAGGGCACCTTGTTCGCCCGCCTGGAAAAACTGGTGGCGGACGGCTTGACGTCTAGGGACCTGACCCTGGCTTGGACGACAAGGCGGATGTACCCGCTGCAGGAGCGCTCGCACAAGATGTGCTTCTATTCTGGCATCCGGGATCCCACTCGAGGCTCCATGAATATCCCGTCGCAGGAGCGATTAAGCGAGTGGGTCTCCCGTCTCATCACCGACAAGATTGAGGAGGATTGGGACTTCGGGCTCGATCCCTTCGACCGCTCGGATCGAGCTCCTATGGTTAGCTTCTTCCCTTCTCATTCTGCTTTCAATTCCTTTTCCGGCTGCCGCCTGATCTAGCCGGCTTGCCGCGTAGCTTTGTGAGGTCCAGATGGTTGAAGATTTTGAAGTAGTCTTCGAGCCTGATATCCAGGGTCCCCTTTCCGCGGAGTTGACGGCCATGCTGGAGGAGGAGAGCGCCGCCGAGGAGCAGGCGGGTGGAGGTGCGAGCACTGCCGCTGGAGGCGAATCCGGCGGCGATGCCCGAGTCGCCGCGGAAACACGCGGCGATACCACCGAGTCGTCTGGTGGAGATGCTGATACCGGCGGCGATGATGGGGGTGATGACGACGCTGCCCGGACTGCAACGAGCCCGGTCCCTGCCGCTGGCCCCGACTCCGACTCGGCAGCCTACCGGGACGAGGATCTCGAGCGCGACGATCCGCCCCCGGTTTCGTCGTCCCGTGGTAAGTCTTCTGAGCCCGGGGTCGCCGGGCAGGCTGACGATGTCGTGCGTGTGGTAGTAGATCTCTCCACTGGCTCTGAACCGGACTCAGAGGGTTCTTCCTCCGTGCCAGCCTCCAAGCCGGCGATATCCACCCGCCGGACCAAGGAGCTGGAGGCGGCGGCGCGGAAGAAGGTGATTATTCCTCGGCGGGTCGTGAAGGAGAGGCGGTCGAAGTCGGCCGCCGATGTTGATGCGAATACCGCGCCGCCCAAGCGGAAGGGCGCATTTGAGAAGCGAGGCGTGCTTCCCGCCAAAAAGTTGGCTTCGATGTCTTCCCGGCCTACCACGGCCGGCCTGTCGCCAGCCGGAAGACCGAGGGCGGAGACGCCTGAGACCGAGGCCAAGGCGGACGAGATCATGGCCGTGATCCGGGCTGAGGTCGACGCCAAGATGGCGGAGGAGGAGGCCCAGACTGGTGGGGCCAAAGACGAGGTGATTGGTCCTGCTTTAGGTGGTGATTTTATTTACGATTCGAATCCGGATGACTTGGAGAGGGAATTTTATGCTCGGACGGCGCAGGCAGTCTTGGCCTTGGGAGCATCTGATGCTGATTTTACTGTGGAGCAGCTGCTGGCTTCGAGGGAGGACGAGGAGAGGACGAAGGCGGCGGACGCGGAGAGGGCAGAGCCTGCCGCCGACAAGACCCGCACCCAGGTGGTTAATCTTTTTCCTCCTATTGTTCTTGGTTATGACTCGGGTATCGAGGATATGGAGAAAGCTGTTTACGCGGAGCTGGCGCAGGCGGACTCGATCCGGGCGTCGATGGACGCCCAGGCGGCTACAAGGCAGCCAGCGGCTGCCAAGGGCGAGAAGCGGCAGCGGGCGCGGAGGCCGGCAATACCGCAAAGGCCTCTGCTGGGGCCGAGGTGGTGCCGGCCCGCACGGAGCGGCCGGTCGAAGACCCTGTCGTTCCGGCGAAAGGCGGCGATGTGCCTTCCGGAGGCGTGAAGCGCCCGTCCGACGCCGTGCCCCCTCCCCCGCCAAAGCGTTTGAAGAGGAGGACGGCCAAGGCGCTGGGCTCATGCGTCGGGTAAGTCCTTGTCTTGTGGTAGGAGTCTTCGCAACTTGTACTCGATGGTGACGCCTTCCTTGTTTCGTAGGGCACCGCTCCCAATAGTGGAGACGGCAGTCGTCGTTGTAGCGGAGTCGGCATCGGTGCCTGTCACCGAGGCCCCTGTGGCGCAGGCGGCTGATCCGCCTTCGGAGGCGAAGACGACGGAGGCGGACAGCCGAGTGCTGGTGGAGGCGGCTCCCCTTGTGGTCGACTTCAACCCTCCGGCTTCAGGTGGTGATGCCGAGGCGCCAGTGGGCGCTTTTCAGGTGGTTCCCCAGCCCGGCGCCGGGGCTGGGTATCTCGCCTTCCCTACCCCTTCCTCGGTGGTGGCCGAGACGGCCAAGGGCAGGGCCATTGAGGAAGCGACGGCTTCGCTTCCGGGTCCTCGCCAATCAACTTTGGTGTCTTCTCCGCCATACTCCGGACCGGTGCCGGCTCGGCCCGATGCGTCGGGGAGATTTCCCCTTGCCGAACTGGTGGAGCGGGTGGCCAGGGAGAACTTGGCCAACGTAACATTGCTCCGCTCCTCCATAGAGCAAGGCTTTGCCGAGGCGGCTAGGGAAACGGCATTGCTCAGGCGGGAGCTTGAGGCGGCTAAAGGTTGGGCTCCCTTTTTCCTTCTGCACTCTGTCTTGCCGTTCTGCCTTTTTCTCTTGCATGTCTTGGCTTGACGGTGATTTGATCTCCACAGGTGACACCACCTCCCGCGCCGGCTTGGAGAGGCAACTGAAGGAAAAGGACGCCGCCTTGACCTCGTCCAAGGCCGATCTCCAAGCGGCGGAGAAGGCATTAGAAGAGCGCCGCCTCGAGGTCGTCCGGCTGGGCGAGGAGGCGGCGAAACTGCGGGAGTCCGAGCGTCGGAAGCAGAGCGAGGTTGAGTCTCTCCGCGGGGACGCGATCGAGCTGAAGGATCTGCTGAAGGCTTCCGTCGAGAACAGCGACAAGATCGTCCAGGAGGCCAAGGCGCGCGAGCTTGAGCAGGAGCAGCTGGTGGGCGGCTTGGTCAAGGAGGTTGAGCGCGTAAACGAGCTGATCCTCGGTAAGTGAGGTCTCCTTTCCCCTTGGTTTCTTGCTTTGGGTCTTCTATTCGGCCTCATTGGTTTGAAATGCAGGCCTCTATCCCGAGGTGGATGCGCAACTCCAAAGAGATGCTGCCTCGGCTCGCTCCCGACCGGAATCTTCTGGTGCTGCTGCTGGGTCTGCTCCGACTACCGCCTCCCGTCTTCTGCGATTCGGCCAGGAATTCAAGCGGCTAAAGGAAGCGGCCGGCGGCGTGCTTGAGAATCTGTGGCCGGACACTCCCTTGCCAGCTACCCTCCACGACTTGTGCGCCCGGCTCGAAGGAGCGCCTGCCGGCATCAATGATCAAGTGGAGATGGCGGCGCGCGGAGGTGCCGACATGGCCCTGGCCGTGGTGAAGTCATGGTACCCTGGCGTGCAGATGAGCAGGCTGATGGACGGCTTCCGCGCCGGGACATCCTTCGTGGACTTGCGTCCAGAAATTGCCGAGGCCTCCGAGCGGATTGCCGAGGCGGTTGACTTGACGACGCTAGTACCTGCCGAGCCGTCTTCGGCGCCGCAGACGGCCGAAGGTGCTGGAGCCGGCGACGCTGCTGCCACTACCGACGCCGCTACCGTTTGATTCGTTCGTCTCCCCGGAATGCCGGGTGTAACTGTTGTTCTGTGCCATTAACTGTCCTGCCACATTAGCCGCCTTGTTATCTTGGACACCTTTGAAGGTTATCATGTAAAAATTCGCTATTCTGCTTCCTGCCGTGGTCTGTTATCGTGAGTGTCGTTTTCTCTGTGACTGCTGGGCCTCTGTGCTATAATTCGTGCTTGTTTTTGGTGATGATAATCACCATACCTAGCCCCCGAATTTTGGGCCGGTTTGAGTATCAATCCGGGTCGAAATTTCACGCCCTTCGTTTGTTTTGCGTTTTTCCTTCTGTCATCGTTATGTCGTGCAGCCCCCGAGTCCGTGACTTGGGGTGATTTAGATATACGTCCGGGTCTGCGGAGCCGGCCTGCCGGCTGCGCAGCCCCCGGGAATTTTTATGCCGGCTGACGGCTTCGCAGCCCCCGAGTCCGTGACTCGGGGTGATTTTTATATTCGTCCGGGTCTGGGCAGCCGCCTTGGCGGGTGCGCAGCCCCCGGGAATCTTTTATGCCGGCTGACGGCTTCGCAGCCCCCGAGTCCGTGACTCGGGGTGATTTTTATATTCGTCCGGGTCTGGGCAGCCGCCTTGGCGGGTGCGCAGCCCCCGGGAATCTTTTATGCCGGCTGACGGCTTCGCAGCCCCCGAGTCCGTGACTCGGGGTGATTTTTATTTTCGTCCGGGTCTGGGCAGCCGCCTTGGCGGGTGCGCAGCCCCCGGGAATCTTTTATGCCGGCTGACGGCTTCGCAGCCCCCGAGTCCGTGACTCGGGGTGATTTTTATTTTCGTCCGGGTCTGGGTAGCCGCCTTGGCGGGTGCGCAGCCCCCGGGAATCTTTTTATGCCGGCTGACGGCTTCGCAGCCCCCGAGTCCGTGACTCGGGGTGATTTTTATATTCGTCCGGGTCTGGGCAGCCGCCTTGGCGGGTGCGCAGCCCCCGGGAATCTTTTTATGCCGGCTTGGCCTTGCCTCCTTGGCTTCTGTGTGTAGACCCGGTTGCAGTTACTGAAGGGTCTCGTCAACTGAGTTTCGTCGCCACGTGTAGATCGTGGGCGACGGTTGGGTCTCCCACGTTGTCCCTTGTTTGTGCTATAAATCTTGACCGTTTTCTTTCTCCTCCTTCACTCGCGCTTCCTTGCTCCCTTTTCGCCTTCCTCTTCTTGCTTCCTTGCTTCTCTACCATGGTGAAGTCTGAGCCCATGGACGCTGCTGCTGAGGAGACCATCGCTGCGCCTCCAGCGAAACGTCCTCGCGGTCGTCCCCCCAAGAGCGGCGGTCGAGGGCGGGGGAAGGCGGTCGCCTCCGCTGCCGCCGGTAGCAGCGCTGGCCGCGGCAAGGGCGGCGGCCGTGCTGGCCTGAGGAGCGCGGGTGCCGTCAGTGGCGGCGTTAGCATCGGCGCTGGTCGTGGCAAAACCCTCCTTGTTCTTCACGACTCGTCGAGCGAGGAGGATGCCACGCCTGTTCTTCCACCCCCGGGCTTTGACCCGATTCCTAAATTTGCTCCGTCTGCTGTCGCCGACAGCGAGGAAGAGAGCGCGGAGTTGTCTTCCGCCTCTTCCGACTCCCTGGAGAATCCGCGGCGCCCGGCCTGGGGTGTGTTCCCCATCGGGGAGTTCCTCTTGATCCTGCACTCGCCAGTTACTGGGCCGGTGCAGAGGCTTCCCGACGCCTTCGCCGACGCACTGCCGGGCGTTGGCCACTTCAAGTTCAAGCTCTTCCGTGAGGGTGCCTCCCAGGGTCCCTGGAATGCAACCGTCCGGTTCACCTCCCAGGTGGAGGGTAATGCTGTTGTCAACAGGGTGGAGTTTGTCAGGGGTTGGGACAAGTTCGCCGACTTCTACGAGCTCGAAGCCGGCTTCATCCTCTGCTTCCGCCTCCGGCGTGACAAGGGCGTCTTCTTCGTGAAGGTGTTCGACGGCACCCTCTGCATCAAGCACTGGGCCGGCAAGAAGATAGGTGGATCCGGGAAGGCGACGGTTGCCGCTTAGGGAGCTCTGCCAGCTCGACCTTGTAGTTGCGCGGGGAAGGTCCGCCTGTGGACTTCCCTCTTTTGCTTTGTTGTTTAGCCTTCATCTGTAATGCCTTGCCCTTCGTGTTTAATGCTACTTGTTCTTGTTCCTGTAGTTGTTCACTTGTGCGCAATTTTCATTTCTTGCTCGTCGGGCCTGTGTCCGGCTTGGGCTCTCGAAGCCGGTTGGCGGCGTTTCCGCGTGTGAAATGAAATGACGAAGCAATTAGTTTGCTATTATGATCATGGAGTATAATTTTTCTGTGCTTATCTCAACTTCACACTCGCCTGTAGCCTTTCCTGCCGCCGTTCGTGTGCACTTCACCGTCTAGCGGGATCATGCACACTACTACAACGCTAGGATCCGGTTTGTTAGGCCAGAGTTTTCTCAGCCGGTAACGACTTCTATTTCTTACGTCTTTCGCATACACTCCGCCTCCAGCTTATTCTCTTGCCGGCCTTAACCGGATTCGAAGAGTTAGCCGTTTAGCGTTGTGTAGTTAATCATCCGTATTCGGAGAAGCGGTTGCCGACTGCCGGCTTGGCCGAGTTTGCAGAAGAACGTTATTTCAGCCGGCAGGACTTCCCTTTATGCGTTTTTCACGTTGTTGGCCCCCTCCAGCTTGTTCTCTTGCCGGCCTTAACCGGATTCGAAGAGTTAGCCGTTTAGGGGTTAGTCACGCTACACGGCCGCTAAAGGCAAGCTTGCCGGCTGCCGGAAGAGCCGGGAAGAAAAATGCGGAAAAAGTTGCGAAAAACTGCTCATGTGTTCATCATTCTCGTTTCTTTTATTGATAGCATAGGTGATACATACATTGTACTTTCTCAAGTGTAGAATCGGCGCAAGAGTGACGCGTTCCATGGCCTTTCCGTTTCATCGCCTTCCTTGTCCATCGTGTCCTTCTTGTGCTCGCGGGCGTCGATGAGGTAGTAGGCATCGTTGATGAGCGCTTTGCTGACGATGAATGGTCCTTCCCACGGCGATGACAACTTGTGCATGTTTTTGGTGTCCTGGATGAGCCGGAGCACGAGGTCGCCTTCACGAAAGTGGACGTTCTTGATGCGCCGACTGTGGTAGTTGCGTAGCTTGTTGCTGGTACATCGCCGACCTTGATTCGGCAAGCTGGCGTGCTTCCTCGAGCAGGTCCATTCCATCTTCGTAGGCTTGCTTAGCTTGCGCTTCCGTGTACAGCACGATCCGGGGTGCGTCGTGCTCGATGTCTGTTGGCATGACGGCTTCAGCCCCATGGACGAGGAAGAAGGGGGTGAAGCCGGTTGAGCGATTCGGCGTCGTCCTTAGGCTCCAGAGGACGGAAGGTAGCTCTTCTTCCCACGCGCCGGCTGCCCGCTCGAGCGGTTCGAGCAGCCGAGGCTTGATGCCGGATAGGATGAGGCCGTTTGCTCGCTCGACTTGCCCGTTCGACTGTGGGTGCGCAACGGAGGCCACGTCGAGCCGGATGCCGGTCCTGCCGCAGAACTTGGCGAATTCTCCCTTGACGAAGTTTGTCCCGTTGTCCGTGATGATGCTGTTGGGGTAGCCGAAGCGGTAGATGATGCTTTTGAAGAACTTGACTGCTGTTGGTCCATCCAGTTTCTTGATCGGCTTGGCTTCGATCCATTTCGTGAACTTGTCGACCGCTACCAGCAGGTGTGTCATGCCTCCACTGGATCTCCTCAGTGGTCCGACCATGTCGAGCCCCCAGACGGCAAACGGCCAGGTGATAGGAATTGTCTTGAGCGCCGAAGCCGGCGTGTGCTTCTGCGTTGCGAATCGTTGGCAGCCGTTGCAGAGTCGGACCAGTTGGTTCGCGTCCGCCAGCGCAGTCGGCCAGTAAAACCCGTGCCTGAACGCCTTAGCCACAATTGCCCTTGAGGATGCGTGATGACCGCATTCGCCTTGATGGATCTCCCTTAGGATCCTGATTCCTTCTTCTTGGCTCACGCAACGTTGGAACATTCCGGATATGCTGCGCTTGTATAGCTCGTTGTTGATGATGGTGTAAGCACTTGCCCGGCGTTTGATTTGCCTGGCGATGAGCTCGTCCGCCGGGAGCTCGTTGTTGGCGAGGTAGGCGAGGAAGGGTTGGGTCCATGGTGGAGCCGCTTCGATGACGAGGACCTCGACGGGCTCCGTCTCGCCTGGAGCCGGCCCAGCCGACTCCGTGTCCGGCGGCATCCGGATGGAATCGGAGCCGGGACACGGCGTGATGGATGGTTTGTAGAGCTTCTCGAGGGCGACGCCGGGTGGGATTTCCTCGCGAAGAGAGCCAATGTTCGCCAGGGTGTCGGCCGCCTCGTTGTTGGAGCGGTGGATGTGGTGGAACTCGCATCCTTCGAAGTATCCCGCGAGCTGCTGGACGAAGAAGCGGTAGGCGGCCATGTTGGGGTCCTTGGCGTCCCAATGACCAGTGGTCTGCTGGACCACCAAGTCGGAGTCGCCGTAGCAGAGGATTCGCTTGATGTTCATAGCCTTGGCGAGCTTGAGGCCGTGTGCGAGAGCTTCATACTCGGCTACGTTGTTGGACACCGTGAAGTGGATCTGTAGAACGTATTCGAGTCGGCCCCTCTTGGGTGAGGTGAGGACGACTCCGGCGCCGAGTCCCCAGTATCTTTTGGATCCATCGAAATGCATGAGCCAATGCTCGCCGGAGCCGGGTGGTGGCGGTACGTGGTCCGTCTCCGTCCAATCGGCAAGAAAGTCCGCCAGCTCCTGCGACTTGATCGCTGTTCTCTTGTCGTACTCGACTCCGTGCGCCGTCAGGTTGATCGCCCATTTCGCAACTCTGCCGGTTGCGTCCTTGTTGCCTATGATCTCGGCAAGCGGTGCGTCGCTTATCACTTTGATCGGGTGCTCTTGAAAGTAATGTTTCAGCTTCTTCGTTGCCATGTACACGCCGTATACGAGCTTCTGGTAGTGCGGGTAGTTTTGCTTTGACTGCGAGAGCACCTCGCTGAGGTAGTAGACTGGCCGCTGAACCGGCCGCTGCTTGCCGGGTTCGTCTCGTTCCACCACTAGGACCACGCTGACGACTCGATTGGAGACGGCGATGTACATGAGCATGGGCTCCTTTGGAGTCGGAGGTGCTAGGACTGGGGTGGTGGTCATCGCCCGCTTGAGTTCCTTGAAAGCGGCGTCGGCCGCGTCGCTCCAGACGAACTTGTCCGTTTTTTTCAGTAAGCGGTAGAGCGGGAGAGCCTTCTCCCCGAGCCGGCTGATGAAACGGCTAAGGGAAGCTAGGCACCCGGCGAACTTCTGGATGTCCTTGACGCTTATTGGTTGTCGCATGTTGTCGATGGCGGCGATTTTCTCCGGGTTGGCCTCGATCCCTCGTGCCGACACAAGGTAGCCGAGTAGCTGTCCGGCTGGAACGCCGAACACGCATTTCTCCGGGTTGAGCTTCATCTGGAAGCGGCGGAGGTTGTCGAAGGTTTCCTTGAGGTCGAGGAGGAGGGTATGCTTCTCCTTGGTCTTGATGACGACGTCGTCGACGTAGGCGTGCGCGTTGCGACCGATTTGGTCGTGCAAGCATTTCTGCATGCAGCGCTGGTATGTTGCTCCCGCGTTCTTCAAGCCGAACGGCATGGTGGTGTAGCAGTACGGGCCGTATGGGGTGATGAAGGCGGTCTTGAGATGGTCGTCCGGATTCAGCGGAATTTGGTGGTAGCCAGAGTAGGCGTCGAGGAGGGAGAGGAGGTCGCAGCCGGCCGTGGAGTCGATCACTTGGTCAATGCGCGGCAAGGCAAAGGGGTCTTTCGGGCAAGCCTTGTTGAGGTGGGTGTAGTCGATACACATCCGCCATTTCTTGTTCTTCTTTTCCACCATCACCGGATTGGCTAGCCACTCCGTGTGTTGTACTTCTTTAATGAGCCCGGCCGCGAGTAGCCGGGCTATTTCTTCTCCTATAAGCTGTCTCCTTCCTTCTGCGAAGCGGCGCAGGGACTGTTTTACCGGCTTGGCGTCCGGCCGGACGTGAAGAGAGTGCTCGGCGAGTTCCCTCGGTACACCAGGCATGTCCTTGGGGGACCACGCGAAGATGTCCCGGTTCTCACGGAGGAACTCGACGAGCGCGCTTTCCTATTTGGGGTCCAGGCTCGCCCCCACGGAGACGAACTTGGACCTGTCGCTGTCGTCGAAGTAGATCTTCTTTGTGTCCCGGGCCGCCTGGAAGTTCGACTCGCCAGCCGGCTTGGCCGACTCCGGGATCTCCAGCTTTTCCTCGCTAGCCTTGCGCTTGAATTGCTTCATCTCCTCGTTGCAGACCATGGTCTCGGCCACCTTTGCGCTGTCGGAGGTGCATGCGATGGAGCGTTTATAGTCTCCGGCGACGGTGATGATCCCGCGTGGGCCTGGTAGCTTCATCTTGAGGTAAGCGTAGTGGGGTACCGCCATGAACTTGGCGAGCGCCGGCCGTCCGAGGATGGCGTGGTAGGCACTGGAGTGGTCGACCACCTCGAAGGAGATGGTCTCACGGCGATGGTTGCTCTTGGTGCCGAATAGGACGTCCAGCCGGATGAGGCCCATGGACGAGCCGGCTCGCCCCGGCACGATGCCGTGGAAGACCGTCCGGCTCGGCGTCAAGCTGGACTCGGAGACGCCCAGCTTCTCCAGCGTGTCACGGTAGAGGATGTTGATGCTGCTGCCTCCGTCAATGAGGACGCGCGAGAAGGTGCAAGCGCGTTTGGTGGAGATGATCATGGGCTCCAGGACTAGAGCATAGCCGCCTGGGTTGGGCATTAGTTCCGGGTGGTCGCGGCGATCCCACGTGATCGGCTCCTGCGACCAGTTGAGGTACTGGGGGACAGGTGGAACCATTGCGTTCACTTCCTTGAACCGTTCACGCCGGCTTCGCTTGTCGTCGCGCTCGCTAACGAATACGATGTAGGCGGCATCCGGATTCTGGTAGCCGTCTGGACCTCTTGGAGGCGGATCCGGAAGGCGCTCCCTTTCTTCTTCGCGTTGGCGATCATCGCGATTCCTGTCTTCGCGTCGTCTGTCGTCGCGTCCTCGATCGTCCCGTCCGGCTTCATCCCGAGGCGGAGGCGGGTTTCGCCGCTCATACGGTGGTGGCCTTGGGCGTCCGAGGGTGCATTGCCTGACGGTGTGGTTCGCTGGCCGGTCGCCATGGTTCCGGCACGGTTGATCGAGCATGTAGTCGTAGTTGTTCCTCGCCCTTGTCCGGCATGTCGCCGCTCGTCCTCATGCGGCGGTTGTCGAAGCCTCCTGCCGGCCTTCCTTCGGTCGTAGCGACGACCTTGGACTCGACACGGTCGTCGGCAGACTTGCGCTTGCCGGCCGCGTCGGAATCTCGCCGGGTCGATTTTCCTCCATCTTGGTTCTCCGTCCGGCTGCGGCGTGCAGCCGGCTCCGTCGTGATGATTCTTCCGGCTTCATCGAGTCGGATCGGGTTGGTCATGCCCGCGTCGGCGGTGGCGTACTCGTCGGCGATTGCCATGAGCTCTGCCATGGTCTTCGGGCTCTTCCTCAGGAGCCGGTGCTTGAGCAGCGTCTGATCTCGGCACCCTTGGATGAAGTACTGGACGGCCTGGAGTTCGAGTACTCCCTCGCAGGAGTTGCGAAGGCTTGTCCACCGGGTGAGGTAGGCTCGGTCCGACTCGCCGTCCTTCTGCTTGCACAGCGCGAGTAGCTGCGCGTTGCCAGGGCGCAAGTAGGTGCCGGTGAAATTGCGGTTGAACACTTCCTCGAAGTCCAGCCAGCTGTTGACACTCTCCTTCGGAAGGCTGTTGAGCCATGTCCGTGCCGATCCCTGGAGCATGAGTGGCACGTAGCGCACGGCTACCCGCTTGTTGCCGCCTGCGATGTTGACCGCCGTGACGTAGTCGGCGAGCCAGTCTTCCGGCTTCGCGGTGCCGTTGTACTTGGGTGTGTCCCTGGGGAGAGTGAATCCCTTCAGGAATCGCTCGCTCCGGATGCGGGGTCCGAAACAGCGATGGGCGGCGATGTCTTCTTCTTCGATGATGCTTGACAGCTTGAGCACGTCGATGCGGTGGCGTGCATCGTCGCTGGTTTCAGGTCCTAGCGGCCCCAGGCGTTCGTCGATGGTGACCTTGTGGCCGATTCGCTCCTTGACGTTCCGTCCAGCTCGAGGCTCGCTCCGGTTGCCGTCTTCGCGTCGTTCAGCCGGATCACGGCCGTGATCACGAGGATGCGAGCTCGCGCTCCCCTCACGATGAACTCGTGGTTGCTTGTCTTTCGCCCTTCCGCGGCTCGTGGATGACGCCTCTGCACCTTGCTTGGACCTGCCGGCTGCATCGTGGCCTGGAGGCGGCTCATGATGCCCCTTGCTCGCCGTTGCCTCCGTTTCTCGCTGCTGCCAGTTGGCCGTGTTGATGAGTTGCCGCACCCGGCGCATTTGTTGATGTAGTTCTTCGCCTTGGAGATAGGGTAGCTCGGCGGCTGCTGCTTCCGCCGCCCTCATGTTTTGCGTTGGACAGCTGTACTCGGGGAAGCTGAGGTCGGTGAGCTCATGCGCCTGGCCAGCACGGTTCATGGCGCCACCAAGATCTCCTACTTTGCGTCTAACTTCATTCAGCTTCTCCGCGTTGCGGTCCGCCTGCTCGATGCCGTGTGCGGAATTGTACTCGCGAATTGTGGCACTGAGCCGGCGTTGTGTCGACGCGAGGTTTAGCGCCTTGTCGTAGATCTGCTGCCGCATCCTCTCGAGTTCAGCCGCCGCCTTGACTGGATCAGCACTCGGCGCGATGGGGGTGCTCAGCAGCTCGAAGTCGGCCTCCAGGTTGCGCTGGTAGCGCGAAGGTTCGCCGGCTTCATGAACGGTAGTGGTGACGGGGCCTCCTGCCGCCGCGTGCTCGACCATGTGCACCTCGGCGTAGACGTTGAGCTTGGTGACGTCGCGGTCTGCGTCGCCGGAGTTGAGGTAGCCGAAGGCGGAGTCGTCGTTGCAGGTGCTGGCGTCGAAGATCGAAGGAGCCAAGCTCGAGTAAACCACCTCCGGGTACTCCTGAGCGGCGACGGCGACGTAGACGTGGAAATCGCCAAGGGTGACGACCGCTCCTCCGCTGGCGACGTCCACGTCGGCGAAGCTGTTGGTGTTGTCGAGGACGCAGCCGACGGAGCCGATGGAGAGCACGAGGCCGGAGACGATCCGCCGACCATCCACAGTCCGGGATCCCGCGCAGAACGTGACTCCGTTCGCCGCGAGCCCCACGGTGGGCGCCAAATGTCGTGGTGGGTAGCACGGCATATCCATCAAAGACGGAAAAGAGTGTGGGGCAGGCGACGATCGGATGCTCGCGCGGGATTGGGCAACAAACATGCAAACACACGCTAGTTACCTAGGTTCGGGGCCCTCCTTGTGGAGGTAACACCCCTACGTCCTGCTCTTCTTGTTCTTATTGATTGATCATAGATTCTGGTTACGAGGTTTGCTCCTGGAGCTGTATGGCGGTGGTGCCGGCTTGAGCTGTCAAGCCGGCTGGAGGTGGAAGACGATGATCTACCTATCTCTGTGTCTCCTTATTCGCTTGCCTCTGCCTCCGAATGTCTACTTTCCTCTTCCTCTCTGGTTGCCTCGCGCAGGAGGCCCATGCACGCCTTATATAGGCAGCATCTAGGGTTTTGGGTTACAAGGAGATTACACGATTGCCCCTATGACATCACTACTCTGGAGCCGGCTGGAGCTATCTCATCATTGCATTGTAACGGTAACGCCCGACAGGGGCTGGACGATCCGGGCCTACCAGTACGGACCGGTCGGTGGGTAGAGGCCGGCTTGAGCCTAGTCGGCCGTCCGCCTCCGGGTAGACGAAGCAGCTCGCTTCATCCGGCTGGCTCCAGGCGGCACACTGCAGCCGGCACCTGCGTAGCCGGCCCATGTAGTTCTCGAAGAAATGGACCTCCTAGGGGTATCCGGGGTTCATATCCCCGACACTCACTTTGCTTCCTCATGCACTAACGGTACCTCATCCAACCCTATCATAATTGATGATGTTTATTCTCTTGGGAAGGATAGAGTTGGCAATGTGTTTGCCAAGTATGTGGGAGCTCAAAGTGGTGTCAAGAAATGCACCATTTGGGTTCCCAAGCCTATTGTGACTAACCTCTTAGGACCCAACTTGGTTGGGGACCAACAAGCTTCAACTTGATCAATAGGTGTTAATGGAGGACATTGGTGACTTGGTTATCATTTGAAGAATTAAGGGATCTTCATGGTTATATTTCATCAAGCCAAGTAAATTGGATTATATTGTTCTATCTCATATCCAATGCTTCCTCCTTGCGGTAACTTGTATTTAATTCATATATTCATTGAAAGTTGCTTGCTCCCTTGCATGTGTTAGTTTTGTTCCTAGCTTGTGCTTGTATATGATATGCTACTTTTCTACTTGTCTTGTTATTCAAGGTTGTGTATGTTAAGTTGTGTATCATGTATGTGTAACTTTGTGTTGAGCTTTATTGGATCTTGTGTTGATTTCATTTGGCTCTTTGAGATATTAATGGATTATCCCATTTTGGGGGAGTGATGTGCTTTGTGCACCTCACAAAACTAAAAATGTGTGTACATGAGGCACACCACCTAGTATTGATATTTCAATATTATCTAGTTACTATGTGGTATGTCATTTTCATGAGAAATTCAAATTCTACAATGTCCATTAATTTCTCTAGTTGGTCTTATTTGCCTCTTGTTTAAAAATAAATGAATTATCACATTATGGGGGAGTAATAAGCTATGTGCATATTATAATCCCACAAAATGTGAACATTTGAGGTTTGCCACTTAGATTTGATATTGTAAATTATCTTTTTCCTATGTGGCATGTGTGCTCAAACAAGTTCCAATTTTCCTTTGTGGTTACCCTTTGGTTCTTGTTTGTGTAAGTTTGCTTTGTGTTTTTCTTCTCTAATACCCATTTCCATATATTATGTGAGAAACCATTTGTTTCATTTTATTCTAACCATGGCTTTGCCGGTTGGTTCGAATAATTGAAACTACCAACAAACCTTATTCAATATGGCATTTTATTTCTTATCTCTTGCCATATACTTATTTGTTGTGAAGTTGGTCTTGAACATCATTCCTTTATACCACCGAAAAATATCTCTATATACTCCTTGTCCATGACAAGTGATACTAGTAATTGTGGTGGATTTTGTAGACCATCTTCACATTGGCTCTTGCATTGATTTGCTTTATCTATTGCCTTCCTTGCCTTTTGAATGGATCCTATTTTTCAATTGGTAGTGTTTAGTGTTGTAAATAAAATATGGAGAGTAATGATCCCTTGTGCATGCATTTTGTATTCAAATGCAAATATCAAAGATAATGCATGAATATTGGTGGAGCATTCCTTTTTATTTAGAACACTAACCTATCTATCAATTTTTTATCCTTTCAATTGGCATTTGATTCTTTATCTTGTGTTGGTACCTTCAATTGGTATTAATTGGAATTTAATATCTCCTCCATAGATATTTGTTCCAATTGATATTTATTGTGGGAGTCTTGATACCTTTTTGCTTTATCTTACTTTACTCGATTTCGGTCAAGCTTTATCCTCTTCTTGGTATCTTTTCTCCTAGTTGGTATTTTTGTTTTTAATTTGTATCTTACTTTCAATTGGTTTCTTATCGATCATTTGTTGTGTTGATTTGATTCCTTTTGATATCACACTTCATGTGTTGATGTGTTTTGGAATCAACCATTTGTTGATTTGATTTTTCCTCAATCATGTGTTGATTTGGATTTTGATATAATTTGGACAACCTTTTTGTGTCACACCTTGGTGTGCTCTCTTCTTGGTTGACTTGGTGTTTTTGTCCGAATTGTATCTTGTTTGGTTCTTGTAAGTCTATGTATTCATATTTACTAATATATATTTTATATGGCATGCTAGCCTTTATTGATCCAATATATAGGGGATACTCCACCGAATCCTAAATCAGCTAAGATGTGCATGAAATTAAATTTCATATCTATATGCACATATTTATGTGGAGTGTTTCCTATATATTGTAGTTTATCTAACTACTATGGGACCCATTGAGTTTGGGAACCATTTTGTACTCTAATTGTGTTTTAGGTACAATGGAGATGCATTGGATGCTTGCCTCATTCATAAGGAAGGTGTTCTCACCGTGTGATTGTCGGAGTCAAGCTTTGATGACAAACCAACTCTCATCATCTTCATCGTCAATGCATCTCGGTAACAAGTATCCATCTCATGCATACCTTTCTAGTTTTCAACCTTGTGTAGGTTGCCTCTTGGCATGAAATCTCTTATATGCAATTGTTGTGGTTTTGGCCTTTTCCTTCACTTCATATATCTTTGTGATATGTGTGTTGAATTTGCAAAAACATTTTCTTCAATTGATATTATTTCCTTGTGATACTTGTTGCCTAACTCAAAGCATCTCCACTATCTCTTGTTCCCTTAGTGATATGTGTGATGCATTTGATATATTTGAAGTTCATTCATATACGATGAGATAAATTTGAGCTATGTGCTATGCTTTTAAGCAACAATCTCGTTTGTATATTTATGACTTCCTTTTTGATACCTTGTTCTCTTTTTCCCGAACCATTTCATATGTGCAAGTTTCCTTGTGGATGTATATCGTCAATGATTTGTCTACTTAGAAACCTATACATATGAGATAGGTCACCTTTTTGTTGGTATCCTATTTCCTCGAGCCACCTTGTTTTCCATCTATAATTCTTTGGTGGTTCCAAATGTGTCTCATGAGTGCTTGTCTTATTTATTATTGGTATCTTTGCACTCATGTATTTGTTGGATCTTTTGACTTCATGCTTACCATGGTGAGCATGTTGAATTTTATTGGCTAAATGATCTCACTAGCTTTTGGCATTTTCAATTGGTTTTAGTTTCCAATTGGTATCCCTAAGCTTGTGAACATATTTCTTTAAAAGATCTTTTTATCTCGGTTGGGCCTATCTTATGATGAATTTTTGAAAATTGGTATCTCCTTATGGCTCAACCACATCTTTGGTGCAAGTGCTATGATTTGCTTTTGCATTATGCACTATTGCACTTGTTGCGTGTTCTAGATGATTTTGGGGGAGCGAGAATGCCATATTTGTGTACTCCTCAATAGTGCATGAACATTGGGGAACTTCTCCATTTTCATTTAGAACTCTCGCTTTGGATCTTTCGATTGCTTTTCTCCTTTGTGGAGATGTTTAAAATGATTTCATCTTTTTGCAATCTTTGGATCCTCAATATAGTTTGATTTCCTCTAATTTTTCGTTAAAAGGGAGTGTCATCACCTTTATGGAGGAACTCATATTATATTGGCTCTCTAAATTTTTCTTCCCATTTCGGCAATCGATGCCAATGGGGGAGAAGTTTAGAGGGTTTAAGGGAATTTGGGTTTTATGCTTTTGTTGCATTTGCCTTTAATGCGCTTGCATCCTTGCTCGTTTGTCTTGCAAGGATGCTTTATTCATTATATAAACCCTCTTAATAAGGGATTGTCATCAATTACCAAAATGGGGGAGATTGAAAGTGCATGGTTGCCCCCATGCATGGTTTTGGTAATTAATGACAATCTCTATGGACTAATGTTTGCATTGAGCTATATTTACAGGTGTGTCCATTTGCATTGCTTGATCTCCATTTGTTGGAGTCAAGGCTAAGGGAAGAAAATTTTGTGTTGATCAAGGCTTTGTGCGGGTTGATCATCACTCAAGGCCAAGTGAAGATATGCCGAAGAGGTGCTTCTCCCATCTTGGTGTATGGGGGAGCAACAAGTGAATCTTCACCAAGCGAAGCGCAATGAAGAAAGTTGGTGCGTCTTGAGGAGTTGAATATCGTCTTCATCGACCTCAAGTGGTTTAAGCGCAAGGCAAAGGTATGATTTTTATAGGGTTTCTATTTTACCGGTCTCATATTGTTTAGTGAGAGACCGGATTATAGGATAGATAACTGTACTATCAAGAGGGGCTCTCTACCGAATATCGTGATCGTATCGTCGTAGAGAGCACAAACCTTTGCATCCATGCTATCATCTTTCTTGGTTCTTATTTGTCTATTATCGTGGTGTGGTCTTGGTGCTTGTCGTGCTTGTCATGACAAGGCCAAGTTCATCGAAAACGGTTTTCATATGCGTCTTCTATTGCATTTACGGTATTGGAGATTTTGCCGGTTTATCCGTGCGGAAGATTCTCTCTTTCATTTCTTTGCAAAATCTCCAGTGCTTGTTTGCCATTTTGAAAGGTAGCTTTTGTTGTCCTCTTTCCAACAAAATTGGTTTTACTTCATTCGGACTTCAATTGCAAAAGATGTGGCATTTCTGGTTTTCAAAATAGAGGTTTAAACTTTCCCCATTTGGTTTTATAATATTTTCTTGGACTATGATGTTTCTCTGCATAATATTGTTGTGCTCGTTGTGACGATTCCAACGAGTCCAAGATTATCGAAAACGGAGTTCGTGGGTGAAAGTTATTGCATTTTCGATTTGCAAATGGGAGATTTTACCTTTCCACATTTATTTTTATAATATATTCTTGGACTATGATGTTTTTCTGCATATTCTTGTTGTGCTCGTTGTGATGATTCCAACGAGTCCAAGATTATCGAAAACGGAGTTCGTGGGCGAAAGTTATTGCGGTTTTATTCTCGGGGTATTTTCTAAACAGTTATTTAAAAAGAAGAAAAAGAAAAAAAAGTGGCGCAGTCCGGCCGGCCTGGCCGGGACCGAGGCCGGCCCCAGGCCGACTCGTTCGGGCCCCTCCCCGGCCCACCCGCACCGGTTGGCCGGCCCAGGCCGGGGGCAGGCCGGAGGCTTCGGCCACCTGCCCGGCCCGCACGCGTGACAGGCCGGCCCAGGCCGGGTCACGGCCGGCTCCCCTGCGTCCTGTGGCCCGCGTCGGTCACTGCTTTGCTGCCTCTTCGCTGCTCCCTTGTTCGATCGCCTGTTCGTTTCCCGGCCTGGCCGGGGTGCAGGCCGGCCCCAGGCCGGGCCGGCTGCTGCTCACGTTTTGCCTCCAACGGCTCCTTTTTGGAGCCCACTATAAAAAGGGGTTCTTCCCCAATTTTTCTGTAGAGCTCGTTTTCTCTCTCCCCACCATTGTTGCAAAACTTTAGAGATCGATTCCTCCTCTTCCCTCCGATGATTCTTGCCAAATTTAGGGAAACAAGAGAGGAGATCTAGATCCACTACTCCACTAAACAAAATCTCCTCTAAGTGAGGGGAACTCGTTGGATCTAGATTTTGGAGTTCTTGTTGTTTCTCCTTCGTTCTTCCTCCTAAATCCCACCATAGCATTAGTTGCTTTGGTTGGATTTTGGGGAGAAGAATTTGACCACTTGGTGTGGTCTTGCCTTTTGCATTAGGTGCATCGGGTTGTGCTCCCCACGGTGATTCGTGGGATTGAAGGTTGGGAGCTTGTTACTCTTGGGTCATTGGACCCTAGACGGTGTTGTGATGATTCCTGAGAGCCTCCAATTCGGTTGTGGATGCGTGCCCCAAGCTTTGTGGTGTAAAGGCTCCGGATTCCGCCTCGAAGGATTCCGATAGTGGAAGGTGAACCAAACCTTTGGGTGCGGTTCATCGGAGAATAGGGTGAGGCCTTTGTGGCATCTTGAGTAGGCCTCTTGTGGCGAGCTCACACCCCTCCAACGAGACGTACTCCCTTAACAAGGAGGAACTCGGGAATAAATCATCGTCTCCGCGTGCCTCGGTTATTTCTATACCCGAGCTTTTACTTATGCACTTTACATTGTGATAGCCTTCGTGCTTGAAGTTTATATCTAGCTATCACCTTGTTGCTTGCCTTGTTTAGCGTAAGTTGTTGGTGCACTTTAGGTAAACCTAGAATTTTAGGTTGTTGGCTTGTTAATTTAAACACCTAGTTTTCTTCCGCAATTATCAAGCCACTAAATAGAAAAATTGTTAATCACCTATTCACCCCCCCCCCACCTCTAGGCGACATCCGGGACATCGTTTGTTCTTTCAACTGTGATGGACGACATGGCCAAAGAGTGGCACGACATTGCAAGGAAAGAGATATTGGAGAGAAGGAAGCAAGCAATGGCGGGTGGTGGTGGGGGTGCCGACGGTGGTGGTGGCAGTGATTGATTTCCTTGTGCAAACTAGTTGGTGATGCAAGTTTTTGGGCTTTTGAATGAGATTTTGTGGACATGTAATTGAAAACTATGTTCAATCAACCTTTATTATGTCGAAATTGTGATGAATTTGACATATTCATGATGAATTGGCATATTTATGATTTTAGGTTTACGGGCTGAAAACAACCGTGGCAGAACAGAAACTGTAAATCCCAGCGGTAAAACAGATTATGTTTTCAGCCCGTAAAACGCGAACCGAAAAACGCATTTACAGTTCTGCGCTTTTTGGTCACTGCTAGAGATACTCTAACTAGGCCTTGGACCAGTATTGGCGAATATCGTATCAGCGACACGAAGCAAAATCCAGTAAAACCTGTGCAGTGAGGGGCAGATAGAATTTGCCGAGTGCCCCAAGGAGCTGCGTGAGATGCAATCACTCATGAACGTACGTACGCCTAAGAGCAAGTTTAATAGTAGAGCCAAAAGCTGGCTATAAGGAATTGACATGTCATCTATAGCCAACCATATAGCCAACACGTACAATAGTTATCTATAAAAATGTGGTACTTTATTATGACATGGCCCACCTCCACTCCCACAAAGTGCCTAGAAGCACGTGTTGTAGCCGACTCTTGCATGAGAGTCCGATTCTTTTTTCTCTCCTCTTTTCTCTCATCCGACTAAGCAACAATATATTATTTAGATCCTTATAGCCCGCTTACGTGGTCTTATTGGACTTGCTCTAACGGGCCAGTGTAACCTACCGCCTATGCGACACGAGGGGACGAGGTTCATTTGTCAAAACAAAAACAAAAAACGAGCACATGATGTTCCAAGAGTCGAGGTTGTGTGCACAAGCGGTGAAAGCGATCGGATTTAACCAAGAAAAAATAGATGATCAACTTATGATTAGATGGTTAGCAGGGTGGTTATACCCCCAGCTCATCAGAGTTCAAATCACATATTTGACAGTGATGTTTCTCATTTATGCGGAATATTTTTTAGTAGGAGGCGACGTTCCCGTCGATAGCGAGACATCTGTGATGACTTCGTCAATCTCAAGACTCAATTCGCCGACTCAGTCTCTCGGAGGTGCTCATAGGGGTAGGATATATGTGTGCGCGCATTCATAGTGGTGAGTGTATGCCCGTGTATGTGATCACCTGCGTTGCACTGTGTTTCAAAAAACCATGAAAAAATATCGTGCTGTAGTAAAATAGCGTCGGTGTTAAAATACGCTATTAGCATGTTGTTTCACGATATTACATGCTATTTAAAGAGACATTGTATACTGATTTATTTAGCGAGATAATTCTCAGCACGCTATAACACGCTATTTTCTTCACTGATTTTTAACATGATGACGATGAGTCGATTACCATGGCCGATGTATGGCGGTTATCGATCGGCAGGACTATGGTGATGCGAAGGTACACTAAGAACCTGCCATGTGCGACCGCTAGAACGCTGAAGCCGTTCTAAGGAAGAGGGGGTTTAGGCCTGCCGCAGCTCGCACGAGCCGAGTGGGTGATTGTTTTTATTTTTAGATAAACGACATTTTATTGCCCGACTTTGAGTTAACAAAGCCTCAGAGGTTTCACTCGGCTATTACGATGTTGCGGCATAATGCTTTGCCAAGATAAGAACGATATGTTACGTCATACAATTTAGCCAAACTATAAACAACATGTTGTGACATACAACTTAGCCAAAAGGGAATGTACGACTACTAGCTACTAGGGCGACTAGCCAGGTAGAGTTTCTTAACCTCGTCGATCAACCATCTTGCGCCCTCCCGGTCTTGTGGCTTGAACAGGAGGGTCCAAAGCTGCATGAAAAGCATAATTTTGAAGATTAGAACGCTGAAGCACGGTAGGGTGTTTAATGAGTTTTGCTTCGATGACGCATTTGTTTCTAACATGCCATAAGCCCAGGATTGAGAAATAAAAACACCCAAATAAGGCTACATGGATGGCCCGAAAATGGCGAGAGTATGGAGAAAACTGAGCAAAATTCGCCGGGCATCAGTTCCTCCCTAGGACTGTGCGCATGACAGTCCAAGCAAAACTTGCTAGAGAGCAAGAAAGGGCGCACTTGCCATCTGAGGGCCGTGTCTATTGCTAGTTGCATTCCCAAAGGAAGACGGTCAATGATCAGCTATGAAGAAAAAATTCTGATTTTCAGAGGCACTTTTGCTTCCCAGATCTCCTTGAAGCAAGCAACTGTCGCCCCGTGCGAGAGTTATTTGTACATGGAGTTAACCGAGAACTGGCCCAACGGATCCAGCGTCCACGAAATTCGATTGTTTGATTTTATTTTCTTCTTCCAGGGCTCTACTTGTGAGTAAATAGCACTTACGGTCACATAAGTGGTTCGGTGCGTGCACTTAAGTCACCCAACTGAGAAATCTGACGAACCCGTCACCGAAGTGAACAAACATGTGCACTCTACTCATTATCCGATTGTTGACCGGATTTTTATCGAAATCGGTCACGTGCAGCCAGCCCACGTGTGCTCGCTACGGCGCCCTTACTTTTACAAATAACCCCTTAGATTTATGTGATGCACACAACCTGCCTTCTTGTGGCACCTTGTCCAACCCGTAGGCAGCTCGCGTTGACCAATCTGGCCGGAGGCCGAACGTGAGAGCAGCGGCGGCGGTCGTCTCCTGCGTACCCTGATGCTAGCCGTGTCCACTCCATCCTGCCTGTATGCCCTGATAGTCGCGCTGTCGGTGATCTCCCCGGTGCGGCTCGTGCACCGGCGCCTTCTTGCCAGTGGCGGAGCTAGGGAGGGGGCCCTGCCCCCCCTCCCCCATGACACGGTGCAGCATGAAAGAAATCCATGGTTTGACCATGTTTTAGCTATGATTATGGTCTAATTAGTCTATCTGGCCCCCCTTATGTGGAGATTAATGTCATTGGCCCCCCTTTAGTTTAGATCCTGCCTCCGCCCCTGCTTCTTGCCGTGCTAGCCGTCACAGACGCGGCTGGTGCCGTCGTAAACCTCCAGGACGTGATGCTACCGCCTCACCTTCCTCGTCGACCCCGGCCGCGCAGCCAGCCACCAAGGGGCAGAATCCCTGAAGAAGATGCAAGTACGGGCACCAGGAGCAGCACCGGCCCGGGCGCCCGGCGACGCGTCCGACGCGGCAAAGGAAAGGCTAGCACGAGACGCACTGGTACTGGCACTGGCAGCCATGCATGATGCATAAGGTGAGCGCGAGGTCATCCGAGCTGCCTGCCCCACGCACCAGGTCGCCGACTTCCACGCCCTCCCAGCGAGAGCCACGACGCCATCGCGTAACCAGAAGAATGAAGAAGCACCGCTTCAACCCTCAGTATAAAAAAACGTTTATAAATTTAACATATGCCTGTTCGGTTCACCCTCCAAATCTAAGCTCAGTTCACCCTCTGTGTGTCTAAATTTAACATATGCGAGCATTTCATCGAACAGCTCGCGCGCGATCCTGAGGCATCGTAGCCTTGCAGGGCGAGCATTAGGAGTTGAGCACATATGCAGAGGCGAGCGGCCGGCGAGCAGCGACCGGATGAAGGCATGCACAGGCGGTCGCCGGAAGAAGGTGTGCTCGCCATAGTCCTGCTGCCGACGGAACACGAACGGCATTCGGAGCACGTCGCCCGACATTGTGCTCGTGGGCTCCACGTCGTTGACGCTGTCATGCCCCTCACGTGTTGCTTCTTGCCTACTGGCCTCCCTGATCCAGCGGACTAGGACAAGGACCAGCAGCGCTGCTGCTCAAGGAGTCAAGGGCCGCACGTCGCCGGTGCGCTGGAGCTAGACTGGGACGCCGCCATGCTCTGATCTGCCGCTGCTTCTGCTACGGCGGGTTCTTCTCCCAGCAGACCACCGCAGTGGGCCGGCGACACGGCACACTATGTCACGGTTGAGCTTTCGGGCCACTTTGAAGTGCCTGAAAAGTTAGTTCACTGCCCCCAATAAACTTTTAGAGCATTTTTTCAAATGCCCAATATACTGGTGCCTCTAAATTTTTTTGGGGCAGTTATTTAAAATGCCCCCAAAACTTACCTTTTAGAGGCACTTCCCAATATGCCCCCAAATACTTTTAAGGGCACCTTGGCAAAGTGCCTCAAAAAGTTCTTACGGCATTTATGAAAACTGCCGCAAAAACCTTTAAGGGCACTTAGCCAAAATGGTCCAATAAGAAATTATATTTTATCATCCAAATATATACTCATTCTAAAATGTAATCAAAACAGCTATAAATATAAATCATTACATTCTCATCCAGGAACCAGTACATATAATTAACTGAGTACACATTTCAATTTGTGCAATAAACCAATGAGAGATTTCAACAAGTGAAACAACTACAGGTACAGATACTAGCTGCAAATTAATAATCAATAAGGCATTCTGCAACTACATACAGGAAGATGGATATTTGTCTCCTCATGTAATCCTTTGTAACCCTCAGGGTCCTTGCATCCTAGATTTAATTTTGTCTCCTACAAAGAATACAGTCAAGTTAATATGTAATCCTCTGAGACATATACATCAAAGCAGGAAAATCCAATTATCTTATCTCCACTAACAAAATATTGCAAGCTGCAAATATTTAATAACACTGTTTCATAATCTCCTTCACTATTAATTTCACATGGTTCATGCTAATCAAAAGAATAATTTAACAGAGAACAAATTGTAACAGCAATTATCATCCGAACTAAACAATAACTAAGAACAGTAGAATCCTGAATTTGCTTTGGATCATTGGAAAAAATATGAGAAGCACAAAGAGTAGGTACTAGACAGTAGATACAAATCTGAATTCGTGATGGGCACTGCAGCTTTGTCAGTTGATTCTTCAAAGCAGAGAACCTCTATAGACTACAATTCGTGATGGGCATGCAAAAGCATAACACGGGATCTTGTCTCACTAGCTAGTATTTTCTAATTACGAAGACCATAAAAGCCAAATGTAATATGAGGCCAAATGTAGATGTGCTGCATCAGACTATTGCACTAGTAATCGATTTCAGTAATTGTTACAGGACGAAACAATATGGCTATATTATTTCAGATAGACAAATAATTTTCAAGGAGCATATAAATAGTTCAGAAGAACTCTAATATGGTAACATTGACAGCTATATTATGCTATACTTAGTGGTCAGTCACTGCTCAACCAAACCAAATCAAAGTCAGGAGAAACCAAACCTCTAGTTTTCCTATCTGCGTGGATCGATATAGAGGTTGAGGGGTGGGTGGTGTAATCTCTTCCATAATCCAAGAAACATTTATCTAGCAACCCAGACCTAGTAAGAAAATGACAGCATGTCATTTCAATATCACATATAAGTCCAGTTTCATCATGTACATATGCAGTTGCATAGCGAAGGGGAATAACCAACATCTACTTGGCAACATGCATAATATAAGCATCCACAGCCAGACAACATTTAAATCTGAATGATGACTACAACAGACTCATACCATACAAAACTATGCAGGAAACAAATTTAAAGATTGAGTGGGTAGTGTCCTTAAAAGGTACATACAGGAAAGCAAAAATACTAGCCAGTGTTAATTCTTGTGAGCATCTGACTTCATTTCTTGTGAAGAGTAAAAGGTACAACCAATCACCCATCTGAAATACTAACATTCCTAATATGATACGCCATTAATCACAATGAATGTCGATCAAGAACAACCAGCCAGCCTAGAATGACCAATCAACCATTTGAAATACTAACATTCCTAATTTATAGAAATTTTCCATCAAACAAAATCTGCCACCATAGCCTACCTTAACAAACTAAATTTCCCAAAGAAACGACAACCTATATGGAACAACAAAAGTTCCAAAGAACACCATGGCTCCATGTCCAGGTCGCCAATTCATTGTAGAACACGGCTCGAAGGCCGAGTCACAGCACGGCAAGACGGCGAATCACAGATCATAAACGAGAGCAGGGGAGAGCCGAGGAACTACCTCACCATAGAAGCTGAGGTAGTAGCAGCCGAGCAGCAGCATCAACACCACCACACCACAACACCAGCCCAACAACACCACGACACCACTAGACACTAGTACGTCATCGGGGCAGCAGAGCTGCTGGAGACTGGAGGAGCTCGAAGGCGTCGGGTCGGAGGAGTAGGGCCACGAAGAGGAGGTGATAGCTGCGCTAGAGAGCACCCTTTAAGCATTGTTTCGATGAAAGCAAGTGCACAATGTAGAGGAATTATGTATGTAAAAACTGAATCATCGGGCTATGAAATCAGTGAAGGACTAACTCATACCATACTATGGTCTAGTCATTGTGGATCGTTCTATCTAACTCGGAGTATCTACTCTGCCATCAGGAGTGCAAGTGGAAACGTTAGTGGTCCCATAGTCACAGCCATAGCAGATCCAACAAATCGAGTTGAAGCAAGCTTGCGCTAGCCTCAACAGGCAACGATACTATACAACTGACAACACAATTAAAGGAACCGTGAGCAGACACTTGCAACAGAAACAATGATGACGGGGAGGAAGAGACTGCGGGAGAAGGTTATACCAGGAGAAGCAGCCGTCCTCGGCGACGAGGCGGTACTCGATGGACCTGGTCATGCGCGGGGAAGGAGCGCGGCCCAGGTCATGCGCGGGTGAAGGAGCGTGCTCAGGTCCGCCATGCGACCCAGGAAAGGGAGCGGCGCCATATCAGGCAGACGGTGTGGGAGCAGCAGGGCATGGGTACCTTGTTCGAGTAGCCAGAGACAATGAGGGGTAGAAGAGCGAGGCGGCCTCCCTCTCGCACGGGCCGTCGACATAGCAGATGGCGAGGTCATCGAGCCCTAGCCAATGAGCACGGCTAGGGTTAGGTCCCACGGGAGGAGGCGCGAGTGGGTGATGCAGTGGCTGGCCTCGCCCCTGGCTTCCCAGGCTCCGGGTGCGCCGGCCTCACCTCCGCCACCAACGCGACGCTAGAGGCCCGCGTCCTCCTGCGCTGATTCACTGCAGTGATGGCCGCTCGCCGCCCAGGCCTCCGCGCGGGTGCGTGGTTGCCTGCCCTCCTCGGCCTCTCCATCGATACGGCGGGGAACAGAGAGACCTCCTCCACCGCGGGGGGAGCCGCCCTCCGCCTGAAGTTCGCCGTCGCAGGGCGCAAACGGTGGCGCTTGATGGGATCGGGTGGAAATGGCGTCGGGTCAACGCTAGCCGCACGCCCGCACCATCCCTGCTTCCCTTATCCTCTTCCTCAAGCGGCGCCCGAGATGGGCCTTGGGCCAAAAGACTGCGTGAGACACGGCCCACGTTATCTCGGCCTCGGCCTGGCTACAAAAACTTTTTTTTCTGCGATTGCAGCAAAAATAAGTTTGAGACAAAAGACTTGTACTAAGTACTACACGGGTAACACGACTGCACCTCGGCACGTCCTGGTTTTGATTTTCTTTTAAATGGTATTTCTAGGTCTTAGTTTTTTCAATTTTAGCAAGTAATTTGTTTTTCAATTTTAGCAAGATAAAATTATGGAATAAATCCAATACTTAAATAAATATTTGTAAGCTATTTAATAATCAAGTAAATCATGTACAACACTAAAACTCTATCAATTATCAACTCAACTCAATATCAAATCCTTAAGTAATAAATAACATCACCTTTACCCTAAACCAAAGAAGACGATGTTAACGAGTAAAACGAAGCTTACACTTGTGAGCTTGGATATATTTGAGTAGTTCTCGATGCATCTCATGACTATATGCATAATATCATCTTGTCAGTGTTTAGCCCATAGGAGTTGACGCAGCGGAGTCGTGCGCGCAATTAGTCGAAAAGAGTCGACTCTGGGATGTACAACGGTTGCAACGTTCAGCCCCCCCCCCCCCCCACCCAGTCCATCGTGTCGAGTCGGCGAGTGGTGCATCTGCAATAACTGAAAGAAAAAAATCATCGTATCTTATGTGGCGTAGCCCCCGAGTGTCGGGTGTGGCCAAAGCAGGTTAAAATTTACTGAAGAATTAAAATATAAAAACGACTTAGCTGATAATAACACGGTAGAAATCCGCAGACTGTCTAAGTCATGGACGCCGAGTCTATCGAGTCGTGGACGCCAACACTATCGAGTCATCGATGCTAGGTGCCCACCTTCGTCTCGCTCGGCGGCGCCGCGCCCACGCCGAAAGCTGTGTTCGTCGTCCTACCGAAATCGTGTTCACTAACAAGAGGCGCTTCCGACGACGGAGCACAACCTGGCGTGCCGTCCACCCCGGCCACCTGGACAGCGATGCTCTCCCTGCTGGTCGCCATGGCAACAACTCGATCGATCGACAACGGACAGCTAAGCTCCTGAAAATTAATGAAACGATATCAACCGTGGATATAATGTGCATCACCGTGCAGCTTATATATATACACCATCGGTGCAAGTGGCACGTCGGCGGTCAGCTCAGCTGCGCCGGCACGCACGAGATTATGCACTTTTAATTGTTCGATGTCAGTGTAGTTTAACAACATATTTGCTAGATGTTTCCTTGATTTGTTCGATATAACCTTTGGGGCATTTTGAATTTGTGTCCCGAAAGATATTACCTTTAGGGGCACTTTGAATTTGTGCCCCGAAATATATAACCTTTAGGGGCACTTTGAATTTGTGCCCTGGAAGATATAACTTTCGGGGGCACTTTGTATTTGTGCCCCGAAAGATATAACTTTTGGGGGCACTTTAAATTTGTGCCCCGAAAGGCTATGACTTTTGGGGGCACTTTGATTTTATGCCCCGAAAGACTATGACATTTAGGAGCAATTTGATTTTGTGCCTCGAAAACTATGACATTTGGAGGCACTTAATTTTGTGCCCAAAAAGCTATAACATTTAGAGGCAGTTTGCTTAAAATGCCCTTAATTATAAGCTTTCGGGGCACTTTGAAAAAATGCCTCTATCAAAGTGCCCCTATAGCCTTCTTGTGACGTAGTGGCATGCTCCACGGTGCGGCTGCTCCTTTGGCATTTTCAAAAAAATAGGGAGGATATATAGGGATATATAATTAGAAGATAAAATCTATTAAGGTTATTTTTACAAAGTAACGGTCCGCAGCGACCTCAGGTGACTCACACGTGGATAAAAACTGGTCAACAAACGGGCCGGTGACTAGAGTGCACATGTTTGTTCACTTCGGTGACGGGTTCGTCAGATTTCCCAGTTGGGTGATTTAAGTGCACGTATCGAACCACTTGTATGACCGCGAGTGCCATTTACTCCTCTACTTGTTCTTATGTGCCTGCTTTTATTGCCTTTTTTTCTTCTGCATTTGTACTCTAGTCGTTCTTTTTGATTAACCTGCTCAATACTACCTGGTTACCTATTTTGTGCCAAAACTTTGCTAATATAGGCTTGTACCAGAAAATTAGAAATGGGAGGAAAATTTTGGATAGACTAGTCTGAATCGAACCCAGTTTTAGCGGATTCAGAAAACCTGCAGAGTTTACCCAACTGAAATATCACCACGGCAAAAGAACAATCAAATCGATATACCATCCCTTGGTAGCGAAAAATCTGTGAAATCGTCCTAATTGCGGCGATCCCGAACCGGAAGAGATGTGCAGCACAGATCATAGTGCTCCATTGTAACCTGTCCATAATTGCAAATTTGTAACCTCGACATTTCTTTTTGACTCTGATCAAGAAATCAGAGAAGTACAAGTTCAGAAGACAAACAGGACAACGACAGCAAAGAAAGAACAACCAGACGGCGTACAGAACAAGAACACCAGACTCGAGAGAGACCGCCACGCCTGTTCTGCACAAATGCACCTAAACCAGCCACCAGAATATGGTCTACGACCGCATCTCACTAATCAGGCACCGTACTTGTAGTTCCCGGCGTCCTCCGCGATCATGTCCAGGGAGGCAGTCACGGCCATGGACATTGCCCGCCGGTGGCGCCCGCCGGCCGGCCTCGCCGTCGGCTGCTGCTCAGACGACGCGTCCGCCGCCGCGGGCTTCTGCTGCTCAGCGCCGCCATCCGCCGGCACGTCGTCGAGGCTGGCGAAGTTCTCGGGCAGCGAGAAGACGCTCTGCGACGCCCTCCTTTGGTGCCTCCCCGGCCTCTGCGACATCTTCAGAGAGAAAGCTGAAGCTGACGAGAAGGAGAAGACCTGCACGACTTGGCCCGTGGAACAGAGACTCAAAGCTACCTTGTGAGGAGGGAGAGGTGGCAGCCACGGCTATATATAGCCTGCCCAACGCACGCTCCCCTGCTTATCTTCTTCTCCTAATTTTAGTCCTCCATTACTGCGTTTTATTAATTTCATTAATAGCGGTACTTTCTTTGGAAGAAAATAATGGGAGTACTAACAAAGTGCCAAAAAATGAGCATTAATGGAGTACCATATATTTTTCGCGGGAGTAAATTAAACAGTACCATTGATATGTACCAGTACATTTATTGTAATTAACATGGAGTAATTAATTTCGGATTCTTCAAAAATTGTGAGCCTACGCTGCAGATCTGGCAGTCCCTGGCTTCAAAGGCCATTGACTTGTGCATGCATGGTGTGCGGAGCTGCATGTGCATGTGCATGCGCGTGTGGATGTGGTGGTGAAGGTGAATAAGGGTTCTTCTTCTTCCTGCTGATGTGGTGCTCTCATCTCTCACCTCGATCGTCTAAGCTTGAGATTTGTTCTGCCAACTTGGCACGCACGTACTGCTGCTGCCCGTATCGATCATCGATGGTTGACATGGCTGGCTGAGTAATACTGTATTCTTGTTTGTACGTTTCGGATGTCGCTACGAAGCTTCCTTGGAGCTAAACTAATGGCCACTCATGAGGCGCATGTACAGGAATCTCAGGAACGGCCGGCTCGATCGCCATTCTTATTGGGTTACTGCTTCACTCATGAGCTAGCCATCCTGACATGATTTACACAGACCCCACGTGCAAACCGAAGAGGGAATATCAACCATCACGTATAGGAGCAGCCATTATCGCACTTCTTTTTTCATATATAGTTGGTGACAAATTTGATCCCGTACGGATCGACCGCAGTACCTCACTAACGGTTCTATACGGAGATTCTGATAATTGTCCTGTTTCCAGCACAACATATGTCGTAGTTTGTTCATGAACAACAATCGTCTATTCATACGAGTCGCGATATTTTGGCATTATCACAAATTCACAATGGAATCATTTTAGTACTCATTTTGTGATACCGTAAGAGAAAGAATCGTTTTGCTCGTTTTTAGACGAAACCTACGGTTTGGTTTTGTAGCTGTGTGTCCCTGATCGAGCTAGCTAGCTGGATGTTCTTGCCAACGGAAGGCGGGCGTACTGTTAACTGTACAGCGGAGAGGCACCCCGGCCATGCATGTTAGCAGATTCCGGGAGTCCTAATACGCGTCCAGGCTCACATGGGTCGATCGAGCCGGCCATGATACGCTCATAACCCACACACATGCACAAATTATTGGGTTCGATTACGTGCGTTCGTATGCATCTCCTACGACGCGTTGCTGCTAATTCGCCAACTCGAAAAATGTTCGGACTTGGAGAGGCTGATATGCGTATTCAGAAAGCTAAACTTTCGCCAAGGGCAGATTGCGTTCACACGTCTGATGCCTCTAACACAATGCATATGTATAATCGCTAAGGCCTAGTTTGGTAGCGAAGTATTTTCTAAACTAAAATATTACAAAATCAAAGTATTTCAACGTCTGACAAGCAAATACTTCATTTTTAAGCCAATACTTCAGTTTCGAAAACAGAGGATCGGATCTCTTTATTCAATACTTAAAAAATACAGTTTTGGTGAATACTTCAGTTTTAAAACCATATTATTTATTGGATCCAAAAATCTTAAAATATTTAATACTTTAGTATTTTTAAAAATCAAAGTATTCTATGTATATTTCAAAAATACTTTGATGCCAAACGGGGCCTAATCTATCACGTCGCTGCAGTTTTCATTTGGAAATCCAGGAAGTCCTATGTTAATTTGATAAGTTGTATAAAAAGCTAGCACAAGTTCTGTTTCTTTTCTGCTCCTATCGTTCCAGGTTTTTTTTTTGAGAGAGAACCACATATTTTATTAATTGAAAATCAAGTTACAATAAACAATACATACAATACATGTGGAAACTAAGACATACCGGAATAAAATGATTAGCCTGAATTTCCAGATAAAATTTTAAGAGATCGAGAAATACAAAATGATCCTTAGGATTTCCTGCAACCACCGTAGCGAGCGACCGCCGACTGATAACTCACAAGTGTAGGGGATCGCAACAGTCTTCGAGTAAAGTGTAATCCAATTTATTGATTCGACACAAGGGGAGCCAAAGAATACTTAAAAGTCTTCGCAGCTGAGTTGGCAATTCAGCCACACCTGAAGAAGCACAAGTAACAGAGAGGGGTGAAAGCAGCAGTGATTTGAGAGCAGTAGTAACAGTAACAACGGAAGCAGTGATGACAAGAGATGGACCGATGTTCATAGTTTCACTAGGGGTAACTGTCCAAATAAAATAACATGCGTTGGGTAAACAAATTACAGTTGGACAATTGACATAATTGCACTAATTAATTATGAAAAAGTGTTGCAATCGAAGAATATGCAGCTCTAATCACAGAGGATTAAAAGTAGGATTTATGCGGGAGAGAGACCTGGAAACGAAGAGGAACAGAGGCTTATCTCCTCCTCTGTTTTTCTTTCTTTTTATTTCTTCTACTTCTCCTCTTTTACATATCAGTCCTCCTGATATTTACAAATTGTCAGAGAGTACAACATACATGTGGCATAACAATATTCGTATACACTCCTACACTCCCCCTCAAGATGGGGCAAAAGCATCATACAACCCCATCTTGCTACACATGCTACTAAAAGTTTTTTCAGCTAAGCCCTTAGTTAAGATATCTGCCAATTGATTTGAAGAGCTCACAAAAGGCATACATATTTCTCCATGGTCCAATTTCTCCTTTATGAAGTGCCGATCGATCTCAATATGTTTCGTCCGACTATGTTGAACTGGATTGTGAGCAATGTCTAGTGCAGCCTTATTATCGCAATATAGCATCATTGGTTTGGTTTGGAACAAACCCAGTTCTAGCAACAGAATTTTCAGCCATAGTATTTCACAAATCCCATGTGCCATTGCTCTGAATTCTGCCTCTGCAGTAGATCTAGCAACAACATTTTGTTTCTTGCTACGCCAAGTAACTAAGTTGCCTCCTACAAATGAGCAATAGCCTGATGTAGATTTCCTATCTTCTACGGAACTTGCCCAATCTGCATCAGTGTAACATTCTACTTTCAGGTTTCCATTTGATCTATACAATAGTCCTCGACCTGGACAACTTTTTAGATATCTAATGATCCGAAGTACTGCATTCATATCTGAGTTTTGGGTCATGCATGAACTGGCTAACCACACTTACAGCGAAGGCTATGTCTGGACGAGTATGTGATAATAAATTAATCGTCCAACTAACCGCTGATATTGTTCACGATCTACTGGTTCACCCGAGTCATTTGCCAGTCTGTGGTTCTGCTCAATTGGAGTGCATGCTGGGCGACTACCCAACATCCCAGTTTCTGACAATAAATCTAATACATATTTTCTCTGAGACAAGTAAATACCTTTAGAGCTTCGTGACACTTCAATTCCCAAAAAGTATCTTAGTTGTCCCAAGTCTTTGACTTCAAATTCTCTCTTCAGCTGCTGCTTCAAGTCCTCTATTCCTGCACTATCGTCCCCTGTAATGACAATATCATCCACGTAAACTATTAGTAAGTAAGCAGAGACCCTCTCTTCTTGTAGAACAAGGTGTGATCTGCATTGCTCTGTTTATAACTTAGTTTTAGTACAGCCTTTCTGAATTTATCAAACCAGGCACGTGGTGATTGCTTCAACCCATATAAGGATCTATGCAGTTTCAACACTTTGCCTTCGGTCTTAGCTGTGGCAAACCCAGATGGTATGTGCATATAGACCTCTTCTTGAAGATCCCCATGCAAGAAGGCGTTTTTTACATCTAACTGGTGCAGGTGCCAGTCAAGATTAGCTGCACATGATATTAAGGTTCTTATTGTATTCATCTTCGCTACCGGAGCAAATGTCTCCTCATAATCAACCCCATATGTTTGTGTATACCCTTTTGCAACTAATCTTGCTTTGTACCTATCAACTTTACCATCAAGATTGTGCTTAATGGTATACACCCATTTACACCCGACCGGCTCTTTACCTCTTGGTAGCTCAACTAGTTCCCATGTGTTATTCTTCTCCAAGGCCTCCATCTCTTCCAACATAGCTGTCTTCCATTTGGGCTCCATTATAGCTTCTTTCCAGTCGGTAGGGGCTGATTTAGAGTCAAGAGAACCTATAAAACTTTTAAAGGACGGACTGCACCTTTCATAAGAAACGAACTTTGCAATATTATGTTGGTATTCTACACAATCCTTGAGCCGTGCTGGTATATCTCTCTGCCTTGTAGACTTTCGCTAAACAGTTGGATGACTACTAACTGGTACATTACTTGGGTTTTTAGAATTTATAGTACCTCTATCTTCACTGCTATAGATCTCCTTCTGTGGTACCTGATCACCGGCTCCATCGGTCATCTCTTGGTCTAGTGGCTCATCACTTGACACTGTTGAATCCACATGTAAGGTTTCACGATCAATATTAATTTGTTGACTAGGAGTATCATCAAATACCTCGTGAATGTGTATTTCTGTGTCATGAGTTTGCTCCCCCTCTGTTCCATGGTCCAAAGGTACCTTGTCCATAATTGGCACCAACACCGATCCACCTGATCCATACATATTATTAGAACTCTCCCCCTTACTACTAATACCCTTATCTGCATTTTTCAGGGGGTAAAATGGTTCCTTTTCATGAAAGGTAACATCCATACTCACAAAAAAATTCTTCTCCGTAGGGCTCCAACATCGGTAACCCTTCTGTGTAGGTGAATATCCTACAAAGATACACTTGATGGCTCGGGGATCAAGTTTTCCAGCTGAATTCCTGTGATCATGAACAAAACAAGTGCACCCAAATATCTTTGGTGGCACAATAAAATGGTTAGTACCAGTTAACATCTCCAATGGAGTTTTGTAGTTTAGTACCCTTGAAGGCATGCGATTTATCAAATATGCAGCTGTTTTTACAGCTTCTCCCCATAGGAACTTTGGCACATCCATTAAGAACATTAGAGATCTGGCTACCTCCAGCAGGTGCCTGTTTTTCCTTTCAGCCACGCCATTCTGCTCATTTGTATCTACACATGTAGTTTGGCGCATAATTCCATTAGCAGATAAGAAACTATCAAACTCCTTGTTAATATATTCTGTGCCATTGTCAGAACGGAGCACTTCAACATTAACATTGTACTGATTATGCACCATATTATAAAAATCCTTAAAGGCAGATAAGACTTCAGACTTATGTTTTAACAAGTACAACCACGTACATCTACTAAAACCATCGATGAAATTAACATACCAGCGTTCCCCCAACAAAGAGGTTACAGATGATGGTCCCCATACATCAGAATGTACTACTTCAAAAGGTGTCTTGCTTATCTCTCCAACACTTGGATAATTTGACCTAGTGTGTTTCGCTAACTCACACACTTCACAAACTTGTTTTTCCTTACAACATGCCTTAAACAGGGAAGGATACAAACAGATCATAGACTGAAATGATAAATGACCAAGTCTATAATGAAGCAAAAGCACTTCATTAGTTGACGAACCATATTTAGTGTTGAGAGCCTGCGGGGTTGAAGTAGAGTTAAGGTAGTACAGCCCATCATTTTCAGTCCCAATCCCAAGTATTTTTCCTGATTCCAGCTCCTGAAATACACAGAAATTAGGATCGAAGCATGCTCTGCAGTTAAGTGTTTTTGTAATAGAACTGACTTATAGAAGGTTCACAGGGAAATTTGGGACATGTAGCACTAGACTCAGTGGTAACGAAGGGGTACAGCTAATGGTCCCAGATCCCATTATAGGAGCTGTAGATCCATCGGCTATACACACCCTATCTTTTCCTGAGCGTGGCATATAAGTAATAAAATTCTTGGGAGAGCCGGTCATATGATTAGTTGCCCCTGAATCAATGATCCAAGAGTTCGATGAGTAGTTCGCACCTTGAGTATCACTAGAACTAGATGCCACTTCAGGATTCTCTGTTGTAGCCGTCATCATTTTGGCCTTGAACTCGTCCAGCGTTTGATTTCCAGTAGCCATTTGAGTCTCACCAGTAGCAGCAGTGAGATGACTGTGGTTGAACCTCCTTTCAGTATTATTCTCATTAGCTGGTCTATTTTGTGGCCTCTTCTGCCATCCAGGTGGGTAGCCAACCAGCTCAAAGCAATTCCTTCTTATATGGCCAGGCTTTTTACAATTGTCACACACAACTCTAGTCTTCTTCTTATAGTCTGACCTGAAGGCGTTTGCTTGGTCATATCTCATTCCCGTAACGGGTTGAACTTGAGTGCGAGAAGACAGTGCAGAGCTCTAGTGTCCAGATTTATACTCGGAACAATTATTTGGTTTGACAACCTTGTTTCCTCCTCCAGTATACTTGCTATGGTCTGATCCAAAGTGGGCCAGTCAGGTAATGCAAGTATCAATTGGGAACGTAGGTTGAACTCCTGATTTAATCCTTCAAGGAAGGCTTGTACTAATATTGGCTCAAACCATTCTCGGAGGAGTGGTACATCTTTCGGATCATGTGCCTTGAACGGTCTAAAATACTCCAAGTCCCGGAAGAGCTTCTTAATTTCTCCAGCATACTCGGTCACTGTTTTCTGTTCTTGTTTGATGTGCCTTAACTCATGGAGTATCCTAGTAACCTGCATCTTGTTTGATTTTCCTGAAAACAACTTCTCAATGCTTGTCCAGACCTCAGCAGCAGTATGGAAGCCTTCAACTTGTTCCCTCACAAGTTTGTCCATCGAACTAAGCAGCCACACCATGACCCGTTTCTGACTTTGGTCCCATTGTTGCTGTGTAACTTCCACTGGCTTCTTTTCATCTTCCTTCAGAAATTTCTCCAAACCATGTGATTCCAAAATTAACAATGCATTACGAGACCAACTAAAGAAGTCACCCGGACCAGTCAGTCTCACTGGATTCGCCTCCAAAATTTTTAGAACATCAGAACTACTGCTAGTTCGTGACTGTGCTTGGTCCAGCAATTGGGCCATCATACGCTGCATACTCTCCACTAATTTTTCCATAGCAGAATCCTTGCTAGTATCTCCCATGACTACTGAAACAGCTACAATGTATTTTTGAAAGAAACTGAACAGCTACAATGGCTTACACTAGATTCAGCAAACTACACAAAACCAAATTTCCTGAGATGGTCACCGTCAGATTGAGAACAACTCCAACCTTGTGCAGCACAAGAAGGATGGCGGCGTTGTGGCACAAAGGCGAGATGGCGCAACACGAGGACGACGGCGGCGGCGCGGCACAAAGGCGACGCGACGCAGCACGAAGACAGCGACGAGCTTGACGAAATGGCAGAGGCGCACACAGGCAGTCACCACCAAATCCCGGGCAACGTAGCACAAATCAGACCAAATCCGAGTCAAGGAGATGCCCCCAGACCGATTGCTCTGATACCATGTTGCAATCGAAGAATATGCAGCTCTAATCACAGAGGATTAAAAGTAGGATTTATGCGGGAGAGAGACCTGGAAACGAAGAGGAATAGAGGCTTATCTCCTCCTCTGTTTTCCTTTCTTTTTATTTCTTCTACTTCTCCTCTTTTACATATCAGTCCTCCTGATATTTACAAATTGTCAGAGAGTACAACATACATGTGGCATAACAATATTCGTATACACTCCTACAAAAAGCAACCTAGTATATGAATCATACGTAGGCATGTGTTCCATATATAGTTGTATCTACTCGCGATGAGAATTCGCACAACATCTTTTGTCCTACCATCCCATTTGAGCGGGACAAATCATCGAACTAATGGTAATTAAGGTGCTCCTTTTAATAGAGCACCGGAGCAAAGCATTAACACTTGGTGAACACATGTAATCCTCATGTTACAAGCCATCCCCATCGCCGATTCAGACAAATAACAGGTGCATACAACTTGTAGATAAGATCTAAGACAACAATTATATTTATACAAACATACTGAGCTTAAATATAAGATAATGTCACTCGTTCACTAGTGACAAGCAATGAACACAACAAGATTGCAGCAACAATAATTCATAAGCATAAGTAACTGATCATAATGTAACAATTCATCGGATCCAACAAACACAACACGTATTACATCGGATTGATCTCGATCATGTAGGGCAGCTCACGAGAACATGGTATTGAACAACAAGGAGGAGAGAGTACCAACTAGCTAGTGCTATGAACCCTTAGTCCATGAGGGAACTACTCACAAACCATCCTGGAGGCAACAATGACGATGAAGATGGCTCCGAGGGCCAATCCCCGTCCCTGCAGGGCGCCGAAACAGGAATTTCTGGCCCCCGAAACTTGTTTTTGATGGCAGAGGATCTCTGTATCATATTTCGGAAAATCTTTCGGGGGTTAGGCTGGTCCCGTGGCCACCCCCTGACCCGCGGATGGAGCGCGCCTAGGGGGTTCTGGGCCTCCCCTGGACCTTCCCTTATGTCTCCCGGAGTTTTTTTTGGCGAATTAGATTTTCTGTAATGTTTTTAGATTTTCCCGAGCACTTTCATTTTTTGGCCTTTTCTACAATGCACAAACAAAACAGACAGAAACTGGCACTTGGCATCTTGTTAATAGGTTAGTCCAGAAAATGCTATGAAACCATAGTAAAAACATGTAGCAATGGTATAAAACAAGCATGGAATGATAAAAAATTATAGATACGTTTGACATGTATGAGTATCACCACCGAACATATATACCCCGGTCGGATAGTCCGGCAGGGGTGAGGGATCGAGGTTATTTCGGGGCACATTCAATAGGTTCCAGTGCGCATCGAAGACGGGCTAGATAGATGTCCGAAATATACTGGCCTGGGAAGTGGAAAACAAGTGATTAAAAGATTTATTTGGATGCATATTGTAGAGACTTATATGTGGATGATGTGGGATTTGTATGGGCTATTGAATCACCAACTTTTGTAAGCTTGTTCGCCTCTTCATTCCATGACATTCATACAAATCGAAAAGGTGCAAAAGAAACGCAAAAAAATAAGACCGCCTTCTCGACAACCTATTTTTTATAGGGGTAATCATTCACCTAGCATTTTCGAAGATCGAAACTAATACTTGTGTATAAAATTTGTAAACCATTAGGTCTTGATACCCCTTAACGTAACTATAAATTTTGATTGTCCATTGCTACTTTAATATCATTGTTACATGTTTATATCATAGTTTTATATCATTTTGCAACACTTTATGGAACTAACCTATTAACCCAATGCCAAGTGTTAGTTGTCATTTTTAGTTGTTTTTTAGTTTTCAGAAAATCACTTAAGAAAAAGTCGTCAGAAAAATCCCGAAAAAATATAGAAGACATGTGCGACCAGGAGCCAAAAGGAAGCGACGAGGCTAGCCACGAGGTGGGCCTGCGGCATGGGGCCTTGGCCAGAGGATGGTACGCGGACCCCACCCACGTGGCCACCTTGGGCACCACCTCGAGCCGCCCATTTGCCTATAAATTCACCTCGACGTGAAAATACCCTAGACGAGCACCTTTTCCCCAATTTTGATATCGAGCCACCACCATCACAGAAACCAATCTGGAGCCCTATTCCGACACCCTTCTGGAGGTGCGAATCGACGCCAAAGGCATCTACACCAACCTTGTTGCCTCCACGATGATGCGTTACTAGCTGATACGTTGCAAACGTATCTACTTTTCCAAACACTTTGCTATTGTTTTGCCTCTGATTATTAATGAATTTGTTTGGAACTAACCCGAACTGACGTTGTTTTTAGCAGAATTGCATTTGGTATCTTTCTTTTGTGTAGGGTTCAGAAGTTCGCGGAAAATTCCAGAAAAATTATAAAAAGTATTTTTGAGGGAAAAGAGCCACGGAGCCAGAAGACCGCGAGGGGGCCACCCCTGGAGCAGGGCGGGTCCCACCCGCGGGTGGGGTCCAGGCCGCGGCAGGAGGCCGCCCCTGCCCCTGGGACCTCGTCTCTCGACCCCCCTTCGCTTATAAGCGCCCTCTCGACCTAAAATGATGAGCCCCCGAACACTTTTTCCAGAAACCTTACGGAGCTCCACCGCCATCACGAACCCTAAATTCGGGGTCCAGGATCGCTGTTCCGGCACCCTACCGGAGTGGATATCGCCGCCATCGTCACCGCCAATGCCTCTCCATCAACCATCCATGTCGTCCCCCTCCATGTGTGAGTAGTTCCCTGTTGTAGGCAAGGGGATGGAAGGGATTGAATAAGATTGCTCATGTAATTCGATGCCAAATTGTTAGGGCACGATGCCTAGTATCCTCTATTTGTGTTAATCATCGTTGGTGCAACTAGTTATGCTTAATGCTTGTCACTTTGGGCCTGGGTGCCATGTTTTCATATCTGAACAATTATGTTCGCATGAGTATAATTGTTGTTTGGATCCTATCTACTATTTGTATGCACTTGTTGTCAACCGGAACCGGAGACCCCGAGTGACAGAAACGGGGACATCGATGGGAATGGTTGGCAACTCGAGGGTTACATGTATTCATTGTGTGTTAATAATTTGATCCGGTGTTCTATTAAAAGGAACACCTTAATTGCCATTTGTTCCTTAATTGGCCCGACTGAAACCGGATGGCATGACAAAAGATGTTGTGCAAGTTCTTATTGCAAGCATGTACGGCTAAATTAGGAATACATGCCTATGATTGTTTGATACTTTGATGCTATTTATATATTCATTTGCTTCGTGCTTAGTTATGTTCATTTCATGAGCTATCTTATTCATGCAATGCTCGTCTATCTGTCCCTATGCCTACGGTGTTTTAATCTCGCTGTTTACAATCATTACTTTTACCGTTATCATTGTTGTCTTTATTTTACTACTGCTGTTACTATTCTACTGCTGCCATCAAATCACTGTTACTACTGATAAATTGCTTCGAGAGAAATCCTTTTCAGGTGTGGTTGAATTGACAACTCAACTGCTAAGGCTTATAAATATTCTTTGGCTCCCCTTGTGTCGAATCAATAAATTAGGGTCAAACTACCCGCGAAGACTGTTGCGATCCCCTACACTTGTGGGTCATCAAGACTATTTTCTGGCGCCGTTGCCGGGGAGCATAGCTCTATTTATAAGTTCACCTAAGAGTTTTTCTGTCTGCTGTAATTTACTCTTCATCCTGAAGGGTAAGCGAGATCCTAAGTTTCCAATACTACCTTCCACCACAAGGAAAGGTACTGCTCTGAACTCTAAAGCTACTCTTGATTCACCTACTGTTTTAAGTCAACTTGTTACACCACCTGTGAACACTCGTCCTATTGTTGATGCTTTGCTTTCGGAGTCTGCTACTGTTTCTGATGAATTTGATGATGCTTCTACTGTGCTTGATGATGCTGGTTCTTTAGGCCCCTTTTTAGAATCTCTTGTCACTAGGTCTAAAGAAATTACAATGCCCAATGAAAATCTTACTACACCTGTTAGCTCTCCTAATCCATATAATTATGAGAGTAGGTATCCTGATGATTCCTACATTGATCTTAATGATGAGTTTATTAGACAATATATGGACTGTTCTACTTCTAAAGATCCTGATGCTTTGAGGAAATTGCTTGAAAAGCATGCTGTTAAGAATTATTTTACACCTGATCCTGAGTTTTCTACCTCTCCCATATGCATTAAAGATGATGATTTTAATTTCTCTGTTGATCTTTCACTCATATCTAATGTTGAATCTGATCATTTTTGTGGAACTAAGGATGACAATGCTGTAGAATACATGAATAAATTAGCTTTGTTTAGCCTTCTATTTTCTGATGATAAAAAGATACAGCATTACTATTTAGTAAAGATGTTTCCTTTCTCATTAAAAGATGATGCCAAAGTGTGGTATAATGCTTTACCTTATGGATCCATAAAAAGTCCTCATGAATTGCTTGATATTTTTTTTGCAAAATATTTTCCCGCTCACATACAGCATGAGGCTTTGCAGAGAATTTTCAATTTCAGACAATTGGAGGATGAGCATCTCCCTAAAGCTTGGGGAGATTCGGATCATTACTCAGGGCTCGGCCAGGGCATGATATTCCAAAGAATGAACTCCTTGATATATTTTATAATGGACTAACTGTTGAATCTAGGACATACCTAGATAGCCGTGCTGGTTGTGTTTTTAGGAAAAGGACTATAGATGAAGCGGAAGAACTAATGGCTAAGATTGCCAAAAATCATGATGAATGGAGCATTCCAGAACCTCCTCCATTACCAACTCCGAAGAAAAGGGGAGTGCTCTTCCTAAACCCAGAAGATATGCAAGAAGCCAAAAGATCTATTAAGGAAAGAGGTATTAGAGCTGAAGATGTGAAGAATTTACCTCCAATTGAAACTTTATGTGAGCCTACCACTCACCCACCTATGGTAGAGGTACACTCTCTTCATAATTTTACTGTTAATGATATTCCTTATAGTAAGCCTCCTAGTCAGTGTTTGGATGAATTTGATAAATTTATTGTTAAACAAACTCATTTTAATATGCAAATTCAAAAACAATTAAATGATAACACCCTGGTTATTAAAAATTTGCATTTTGTCTTGGAGAAAACTGCTAATGATGTCAAAGGTCTTGTTAAGCATTTTCATATGGTCCAAACTCAACTTGAACAAATTACTAAAGTGCAAAAAGACTTGCTCGCTGGAATTCCTACACAAAGTAATAAACAAACTTGTGGTGTTTTAACTAGAGGAGGTATCTCTACTCAAGATCCTCTTTATCCTGAGGGACATCCTAAAAGAATTGAACAAGAATCTCAACTGGTTGAAAATAATATTACTAGTTCCCCTAAAAAGAAAAGAAAAGAAAAGAAGAAACATAAAGAATCAAGAGAAGCTAGTAATATGGAACTTGATAAAGAACCTACAAGTAATAATCCTAATGCTGTCTCTAATTCGGATGCTGAAACTGAAAGTGGTAATGAGCATGATAATGATACTAATGAACCTGAAGAACAGGAGGAGGAGACTGCACCTCCGGTTGCTAAAAAACATGGTAAAGAGAGAGAGCCATGGGTGCAAAAACCCATGCCTTTTCCAGCTAAATCTCAGAAGGCTAAGGAAGAAGAACACTATAATAAATTCTATGAATGGATGAAGCCCCTCTTTTTGCAAATTCCTTTGACATATGCTATTAAGTTGCCTCCCTATTCAAAATATATGAAAGACATTATTACTAATAAAAGAAAAATCCCTAATGAACAAAGCTCCACTATGCTTGCTAATTACTCTTTCCATGGCAAGATTCCTAAAAAGCTTGGTGATCCAGGTATACCTACTATTCCTTGCTCCCTTAAAAATAATTATGTTAGAACTGCTTTATGTGATCTTGGTGCAGGAGTTAGTGTTATGCCATTTTATCTTTATAAGAGACTTTTATTAGACAAGCTTATTCCTACTGATATTTCCCTTCAAATGGCTGATAAGTCCACTGTTGTGCCCATTGGTATCTATGAGGATGTTCCTGTTAAATTTGCTAATTGTTTAATCCTAACTGACTTCGTGGCATTGGAAATGCCTGAAGATGATAATATGTCTATTATTCTTGGGAGACCCTTTCTTAATACTGCAGGGGTTGTTATTGATTGCAATAAAGGAAAAGTTACTTTTAACGTTGATGATAAAGAACACACGGTGTACTTTCCAAAGAAGATCAATACCAAAATTGGTTTGAACTCCATTGAGAATATTGAATCCATCAAGATTGGAACTATTGATTGTCCTATTCATACACATTCAAGAAAATATGAAACTCTCATGATTGGGACAATTCCTATTCAATATGAGGTAACTTGATTGTCTATTGAATATTTAATAATTTATGGCAAATAAATTTGGCTTGGTAGCAAGACTTGATCAACCTTGCTAACAAACCAACTTTAGCAACATAAAGATATCAAGATTCATTAAACTTTCTTCTTTTGCTCATTTTTAGTTTTTCTGTAATTTTTATTTCTTGATTAGTTTGTCCCTTTTAAATGTCAAATTCCTGTTTTATTAGCTTAATTTTAATCTCTCATAAGTTCTTCGGGAAAAGTTGTCGAAAAATTCAAGAAAATTTACACGATTTTTATATTTTGAAATGAGACACAGAAGTGGCTGGAGCTGACCTGGGGGACCCCCCATGGGCAGGGGCGGGTCCCACCCGCGAGTGGCACCCAGGCCGCGGCCAAGGGCCGTACCTGCCCTGTGGAGGGCCCCACCAGGTGAGTCTCCACCCACTCTCTCTCTCACTCGAAAAAAACACTTCCCCATTGCTCAAACCCGAGTGTTTGCTGTTGAGTGCTGGGATTTTCGATCTCTTTGTTCAGCCCATTAATCTTGCTGAAATTTGGAGCAAATCCTCTCCGGTATGTGACTCCTTCACCCCTCCAATTAGAATCTTGAATGGCTTTGTATAAGCTGAGTATTTTGCTGTTGTTTATGACTTTGAGTATGAACTTGCATGCTTGATTTGTGACTTGTTAGATGGATTTGATGCATGTACTAGTTGATATTGAGTTGTAGGAATAGTCTAATGCACTTCCTATATTTTATTTTCAAGTTTTATGAGGTTTGTTAAAAAATTTCAGAAAAGGAAGAACATGCCTAAGTTCAATTTAGGTGGGATCTTTAAGAAGAAGGAGCCCTCTTCTCGTCGAGAAACGAGAGGGTCAAGTTCTAATGCACCAATGAGGCCTTCATATAATGAAGATTTGGAGCCACTTGGTGTTATTGTGCTTGCTCGAGATTTGGACCCGCGAAGACTGTTGTGATCCCCTACACTTGTGGGTCATCACTAGCCCCATATTGGACTACGGGTCCATAGCGGTAGCTAGATGGTTATATCTCCTCCTTATTCGTCAATACAATGGTCTCGTGAGCTTCCTAACATGATCGAGATCCATCCAATATAAGCAATTATGCTGTTATGTTTGTTGAGACATGACGGATTATGATTTTATGATCATATTGAGCATGTTTTCTTTATTATGAGATTGTTTTATTTATGTTTTTACATGCTCTCCGGTCTATGTGGTTACTCTGGCCAACTAGTTGTGTTAGATCTTCAAGAGGAAGTATATGCTAGATTGTGAGTTCATGCCTCCTTCATTCCTGGGCTCGAGTTGACAGAAGCGACTAAGGGTAAGGATGTGTTGGTACTACTAAGGATAAAACAATAGTGTTTGTTTGTTCGTGTTATAAATATTGCTTACATGCCACACAACACGTTCAATCCTTTTGTTTACGGCGAGACGGGAAGATTAACACCCTTCCTGGAACATTGGGAGCAAAGTTGTTTTGTGTGGTGTGTGCAGATCCTAGACCAAACTCTGTGAACTTACACACTCTTTCTACTTCGATAAACCTTGGTTCTTACTGAGGGAAATTTGTTGTTGTGCTACATCATCACCTTCATATTGGGATGGAGTTCCCAATGTTCGACATACATGAATTTCTGGCACCACCATAGCCATCATGCCCCTGACTCAACGATCATTACCATCAAAATACACTTCGGGCACGATATTTCCGTCAAATGGACAGGACAAAAACATGCAATCATCTCGAACCACCAAGTCGAGTTTCCCCACAAAGAGGAATTAAGCAAACAACTCCTGCATGGAATGAATCAAAAGATCAAATCTAGTGGGTAAGGAAGCAAAGTACATGGAAGTTATTGGAAGAGACATGACTAAACCAATTTGGGAAGACCAATACACATACTGGGTCGTTATTTGAGGATTGGCCTTCAAATCTCACCAGATCAAAGTCGGTGACGAAGACATGGAAAGGAACAAATTGGCGACTATCAGAGTAAGCTCGTCGTCACCTCCATTCATGTGGGCAAAAATCCACACCAACGTGTGATACGTGTCAAACGCATCTATAATTTTTGAGTGATCCATGCTAATTTTGTGATGTTGTCACATGTTTCTATTATCATATCACATCATTTTTATGCATTTTGTTGGACTAACCTATTGACAAGATGCCCAGTGCCAGTTCCCTGTTTTTGCTGTTTTTGTATCTCAAAAAATCACTTCTGGAAATATTCTCGGAATTGGACGAAAATTTACGGAGATTTTTTATGCGAAATAAGACACCCGAAGACCAAAGGGGAGCCTGAGGGGCCACCCACAGGGCACAGGCGCCCCCCTGCCGCGGCCCCCCTTGGACCCGCGGGTGGGGCCCGCCCCTGCCCCTGGGCACCGCCTCGGCCCCCTCCGACGCCTATAAAATCACAATTAACCTAAAAACGACGGGGCGGCCATTATTTTCTAGAAAAGTCATCCCGAGGCGCCGTCACCTCAAACCCTAATTCGGGGGTGATTCTGAAGCAAATCTCGGCACCCTGCCGAAGGGGAGACCGATCTCGAAGGGCTCTTCGTCGCCATGCCTTCCTCTGGGATGATTTGTGAGTAGTCCCACCTTGGACCTTGGGTCCATGGCAGTAGCTAGATGGTAGTCTCTCTCTCTTGTGCTTCATGTCTTATGATCTTGTGAGCTGCCTAACATGATCAAGATCGATTATTATAATGCTATGTGATGTGTTTGCTGGGATCCGATGGATTATAAATTTATGATCAGATTGTGCATGATTCTTATATGTTGATTTATGTTCTTGCATGCTCTCCGATGTGCGTAGTTACTTTGGCCAAGTGATTGTGTGTATCTTCAAGAGAGAGTATTTATGCTAGATAGTGGGTTCATGCTCCCTTTTGTTCCTGGGCACGAGTGACAGAAACGTCTAAGGGCGAGGGTGTGTTGTTGCTACTAAGGGTAAAACAGCGGTGTTAAAGTCTATTTTGATATTTAATATTACTTACTTCATGCGCTTTACTTAATGCAAATGTCTGTTGCTTGCAACTTAATACCGATGGGTGACAAGCTGGATAGCGATCACACGGTGAACTTTTTAGACAAAGATGCAGTTGGACTCAACGGTCTTTGTTCATTGTCGTGATGCCTACTTAAGTATTACCATGTTCTCTTTGTCATAGCTAGATTAAGTTTGCGTTATAATCTTGTCAATTGCCCAGCTGTAATTTGTTTACCCATCATATGAATGTTCTATTTACTTGAGAGACTCCACTACTAAACCCATGGCCCCCGGTCCATCTTTTTACATCGATTGCAACCTTTATTCATCACTTTTCACCATCATTACTCCTCTAGTCCATTTTCATATTTCATCTATTTCACTATACAATTAACCGCTTCATTTTCTGCGAGACCGGAAGGATTGACAACCTTTCCACCGTTGGGGGCAAAGTATTTTGGTTGAGTGTGTGTAGGTCCAAGTTCGTCAACGGAACGCGTGACACGTTGACGTTCACCTCGTTGTTGATTTCAAGGTCCTACTGGTTCGATAAACCTCGGTTCGATATCGAGGGAAAACTGCTACTTGCTACATCTCCGCCTTCGCTTGGGGCACCACCCAACTCTTCATCAGTAGCAATCAACGTGACGTCAAGCGACCGACACATAAGGACACACCACTAGCTTTGGACATACAAAGGCAAAGAGGGCGCCAAGACACTCTTCGGTCAGGCTGGGCGTTCGGGATTTCCCGAACGTTCAGGGAGGGAAATTCGGGAAAAAGAAATTTCGGGTTCTACAAAGTGATTCCCGATTTTCGATCAGAAAATTTGATTCCCGATAATTCGGGATCCCTACAATTCGGGATCGGGATCGGGAAATCCCGGATTTCCCGAAGTTCAGAACAGAGCCAGGAAGATGGAGGCGCCGGTGCGCCGCGTTGGGAACTCGAGGAAGATGGAGGGTTGGCGACGGCGGCTGACGGATCGACGACGTGCGGGCGAGCGGTGGTCGGGGACTCGGGGGAGGGTGGCTGGGGCGCTTGGTGACGAGCAGTGAGTCAGGGCGAGCGGCGGCTGGCCGGCGGATCGACTATGGCGGCCGACCGGCGGATCGACGAGCGGTGGTTGGGGTGTGTGCTCGTGGTTGGGGCTGGGGTTGGGGCTGGGCTTGGAGGCGGAGGCGGAGGAGCATCACTCCATGACGAGGGAACGGCCGGCCGGCGGATCGACGATGCTAGCTTTCCTCGATCAACTGGCGGGTGGCGGCTGGTTGCGTATGACGACAGAACGACCGAATGACATGGTCGGGTAGGAGGTCACGGAGGGATTAGGTTACGGGGAAGTTGGGTTGGGCCCATGTTAATTTTTACTGGGCTTTTTTTAATTCGGGATATTCGGGCTGTTCGGGAGCCAGCTTTACCATCCCGAATTTCCTGAAATAATTTCGGGATTTCAGATTTGCCTCCCGAAAATGTAATCGGGTTTTTCGGGATCGGGTTATTCGGGATCGGGTTCGGGTTTTTCGGGTTTCGGGTTCGGGAGTCGGGAAATATGCCCACCCTGACTCTTCGGCCCATACAGACTTCGACATGCACAATCGACGAAGGGAGAGAGTGACAGAGCGTTGGGAAGTCGAGGTAGGACAATTGAGGCAAGGGTGAGAGTTTAGAGGATAAGGGAAAAAAAGACCTATGTTGTACTTATGCAGGCAAGAAGTGTAGTTTTGCAATAGAGACGTCCTCAAACTTTTTTTGTTACTTTTTCTAGAATGAACTAACAAACTTCATTTTTTCGACAATCAATATCGAGATATATCATAGTAGTGGATAGTACGAGTGCGGTGATTTGGATCCCGGGCTCCACGGAGCCCGGTATTTTGAAAAAAATGAAAAGCATATTTTTTGTTTCAAAAAATGTGAAAAAAATCACAGGTGTAGGTACTGTCGACACACACGTCCGTGAATTTTTTTGTCTTCAAATTTGTTGTATTTTGGGCTGTGCAAAAAAGACAAATTCTGACAGATTTTCAAATTTTGAATCTGGGTATGTTTCATCAGAAATTTGTCTTTTAGATCTAGCCTAAAATAAAACGAATCTGTCCTTAAAATTTAGCACGCTTGTAGATCTAGGTGATATCTACACGTGGTATTTTTTTCTCGATTTTTGGAAACAAAAAAATGCGGATTTTTTGATTTCAAAATACCGGGCTCCGTGGAGCCCGGGATCCAAATGGACTTTCCGTGGATAGTACATGGTATACACAAGTTGTCTCTAGCACGACAAAAATGAACTCTAGAAACCGAGCAAACCAATGGGGAAAATGCAATCTTGTGTTCTTCGGAGGACAACCGCGGGAAAATGACATAGAGATCAAGAATAAATAATTTTTTTTTTCAAATCGCAATGAGGCTACGGTATCAACTTTCGGTATATGACTGCTGAAGTGGTGAGGGACAGTCGGCCAATCACTAGTGACGATGAGTATTTTTTTTTGAGTGGAATCGGCCAAATCACTAGTGAGTGCAAATGGTCTGGAATGGAACACAGGTTTAACGATGAAACTCTGAAAAGGGCCGACCCATTACCAAGGCGATCAAATATCCGCCCTCCAACTTGGGCTCTGAAGCGACTGCCTTTCTATGGCCCATATGTGAGCACCAGGGACGGGCGTCATTCTAGGGCAAACTATCTTGAAGCAGACGACAACCGTCCGATTCAGATCCAATTGCAGGTACGCTATCCTTCTACCCCCTTTAAGATCCCAAGCCCTCTCGACGAGCCCCCTCTGCGCCGTCATCTTCCTCCTCGCCTCTCTCGCCTCCAAGCCGCCGCCGCCGCTGCCACGGCCAGAGCTCGACTCGCTCCCTAGAGGTACCAGTCACAGAAACACCTATTCCCCGATCTCTCCCTTCCTGTTTGTTCCTTCTGTCTGCGCGTAGCTATGCAGGATGCATAGTCTTATGACGGTGAATCTACGATCTGTTGGCGGTAAACTGCCAGGGTTTAGGGTCACTCAGTCCGCTCAGTATCTTGTGATTAGACAGTTTGCGACGTAGGGTAGCTCATGTTGCGGGACTAGAGATCCGCTGTTAATCATAGATTGTTTAGGTGTTAGCTGCCGGTGTGTCCTGTCCATGAGGTTGGATATTTATTACAGTTTAGTGCGTTGGCATGCATAGATTCTAAAGAGCATGTCCAGTTCTGTTTTTTTTGCTCTCTATCTGCCTTCGAACGGAGCCAATAAATATGAGAAATAAAGTAAACTTTTGCATGATTTGGCTTCATACTGTATTCAGATTAACTTAGGAAATGCGATTTAGAACAAACTGGCGAAACATTTTTGGTTTCTTACAATTATCTTACCTGTAAGACAGTTTAAATCGAGCTCGTCATGGACCATCGGTGATTACACTGTTGCAAACATTTAACCTGCTACTCTCTGTCAGTTTGCATTTTACATGATCTTGTATCCCCCTGGTTGGTTTAAATACATCAAAGGCTTAGTGTGTTACTCATTTGGAACTGAAGTTTGCTACTCATCCTTACCTGGAAGATATCAATTCAAACAGCTGAATAGAAACAGATGATGTTATCTATTTGCTTATAATTTGTACCTGCATTTTACTCTTTTTTAATTTCCTAGTAGACTAGCAGTGTGTCTGGTTTTCTGAAAATGGATGATATAGTCAGACATTTCTACATTCCTGTGCCAGGTTGACCTTGCTAGTTTGAAGTATTGAAGTGTTCAAATGTCAAACCTCTTCTGTTTGTACTTGCATAGAAGGCAGCCAGTTGTTTTGGTTATGGTTTTTAAAAGAATACCTCTTTACCCTTTGCTTCACTGTTTGTTATTCTTCAGGTAAGTATGGTGAGAATCAGTGTGCTGAATGACGCTCTCAAGAGCATGTACAACGCTGAGAAGCGTGGGAAGAGGCAGGTCATGATCAGGCCTTCTTCCAAGGTCATCATCAAGTTCCTTATCGTCATGCAGAAGCACGGTTAGTTTTAAATTGCTTATTACTGTGCTTTGTTACTCCTTTATTAATCTGTACCTGACTGGGTTTCCTTTTATGCAGGATACATTGGTGAGTTTGAGTACGTTGATGATCACAGGTCTGGCAAGATCGTGGTTGAATTGAATGGCAGGCTGAACAAGTGTGGTGTCATCAGTCCTCGTTTTGATGTCGGTGTCAAGGAGATCGAGGGATGGACTGCAAGGCTTCTGCCATCTCGTCAGGTCAGTTTCTCTGATTGATCTTACTGCTGGTTGCATTGCGTATGGGACCTGATGTTGCTAACTGTACTAGTGCTTTGTATTGGACATTTGTTGATAATTAACTTGGCCAACATTCTCTTACCTGATCTGCAGTTTGGTTACATTGTGCTGACAACTTCTGCTGGGATCATGGACCATGAGGAAGCAAGGCGTAAGAACGTTGGTGGCAAAGTGCTGGGCTTTTTCTACTGAAACTGAAGTTCAGAAAGTACTTGAGAAATGTTAGTAGGATATTTTCCAGTGAACTCCTAAGTTGTCTTTTTTTTGTCTGACTAGCTACAGCTGCTTGCTATCTCGAATGTGTTTTGCACTTTTGGATTGGGTGCCTTTGTTTGAAACTATGAGCTGTGCCTGTGGTAATTCTGAAATCTATATGCAATCTTGATGTTATTCCACTGATATCATGAGCATATCTTTCACTTGGTTTTTCTTTGTTTGCCTTTGAGCATCTAATTCAGGTTTGTGTTTTATATTCAACAAAATCTTTTACCTAGCTTGCCCAGTATCTGCTGTTTTGATCTGAAATCCAAAGATTACAATTTGTGGAAACTATCCCAGCTGCCCGTAATCCTGGTTGGTGTATTTCGCCCTGAGATCGTTTGACTTACTGTGGCTGTATTTGGTAGTTCCATGGGTGAGCTTGTGTCAGTTATTCGTCAAAATTTCAACCTAAAGGCGTTTGTTCCTGCCTCAGTATACATAACGTTATCATTTATTTTAAGAATCGAGAACGCCTCATAAGTCATACCCTACGTTTTCTTCCTCTATAGCGTTCTCCTAGACAACTGCCACCTTGTCGTCATCTCATGACATGCCACCAGGTCAATCCAAATACTTTCTTGAAAATTTGTTCAAATACATACTCCTCTAATCCAAAATAAGTGTCGCAGTTTTGAATAGAGGTTAGTTCGAAACATGAGTACTAAAAAAATATGCACTTAGCAATTAGCCGTAAGATTCTTATGCATATACCGAGTTACAAAATATACTCCCAAGACACGGGGTAGGCGGGTAGCACTCGGTACCCTTCACAATACAACTTCCCAGTTCCAAAAAATCAACATCAAAAGATGACAAACATATATACCAGCTCGCCACGAACAGGACACTGTAGCCTCCATTACAAGAGCACTAGTAGTAATCGTAGAAATGCAAGGTGGTGATTGTGATAAATTTCTAGTATAGAGGACCCGAGAGATGCAGGCACAGTTTACACACTCCATTACAATCTTCCTGTTGAGGAAGAACCAATACATTGCCAAAGATGTATAGTTGCCCTACACGGCCTAACACCTGCCTAGATACCTCCGCCACGCACCGCCGCCCGACATCGCCGCCGGTGAAGCTGGGAAGTAGAGACGCAGCATGAGCTACATGCTGGCAGCAGCATCAGGCCATTGTTGGGGGTAGTATAGTAGGGAGGAACCCAGGTGAAGGAGTCCTCCATGGAAGATGCCGAGTTAGGCTCCATTTATAGAGGGCACGCACGAGGTTTCTTTCAGCGAGTGGAAGCTTAGGTGCCCTGGTGGCCTAAGTGAGGCATCTCCCTTAGCATATTCTTCAGCATATGGGAACACTTCTCCTTTTCTTGCCGCATGCTTTGATCCGCTTTGGAGTATTCTAAGTATATTCGGTGCCTTTTCTCGTGTGACTTTTGGGGGCCCTCTCTAGTTATGAAATATACTCTACAGTCTACACGTTTGGGAACGGTCTCTGTTTGTGTTGGAGTGGATTGACGAAGCATGGGTTGGAAAGTTGTTTGTTTGTTTGGTGTGTGGTCATCTAGATGAAATCTTGCGTGGACCTACTAAACAATTGACAACACTACGGTATGCATCACAATATAAAATCATACATAACAAAATCTTTCTTAATCAATGAAACGAGGCAAATCTTTTGCCTCTGCTTAAAAAAAGAGGACTTTATAGTACCCCAAAATTAACAGGAACCATCCATTTTTATCAATCCAACGGCTCCAGTTGTCCGGTACTCCATAATTCGGCTGCGGAGTACTCATTCAAAACTCTGGCAAACTTATGGAGTACCTCCATCATAGGGGGTATTCTAGTCTTTTCGCATCTTAGATTTTCTTTGACCAGAACCTTCCCCGTTGAAATCCCCATCGGCAAAGGGGGGAGCAGCCGTCCGGCCGGGACGAGGGATTGCGCGGCCTGGTCGTCAGGCTCCTGACGGAGGAGCGCTGAAGGTGGGCCGGGAGTAAGGGCCGGCTCCCTTCGTCCGCCGCTCGCTTTGGCTGCCGTTGCCGATGGGAGGATGATCACCGCACACTCGATGCGCCGCCGCTCGCCATGGCTGCCGCCGCTGGCAGAGCAGCTGTCCGCCTGTGGCGCAAGATCCCGCGACCGGTCCTGGTGATCGTTATCTATCCACGCGTGCCGCAGCCGCTGCTCCTCCACGGCCTACGCGGCATCAACAAGTTCACGGTCTTCATTAACCTGCACCCTCTCGTCAATACTTGATGTTCTTAATCAGAGATTCAGAGGGGCCAAGAACAGAGCAAGAACATCGTGTCTTTGTAAATCTTTCCTTTTTTAAGCAAGTTCATCGTGTTCTTCATGGGCAGTTGGTGTCTTTGTTCATGCTTCTATGGAATGTTGATTCGTGACATATGATTGGCATTCTTAATTTCCTGTTCTTTTGTGTTCAACCACAAGGCAAGAAAAGCCGCATTATGTTCTCGCACCGGCTCACTAGTGTAGTTACACTGTTACAGCAAGACAACAATTTTTCATCTATCAACCAATGCCAATAACTGTAACGGAGCGGGAAACTCTCGTCCGGCCGGGGACGTTGGATCGCGACGTCGGCCGACGGCGGTAGATCGCGCCGGAGGCAGCGACGCTACGGCGGTCGATCGCGGTGGAGGGGGCAGCGGTGCGTTCGTCAGGACGGCGGCGCGAGGTCGGCAATCGCGGAGGAGGCCGCTCCTTGCTGACTATCTTTTGGAAAAAAAAAACAAACCCAATCATGTGCTCCTAGGTCTACCGAGATGACATGCTACAAAGACTAAGATGCCCTCGATCACAGACGGCCAGATCTATCCCGGTACTCCAGCTCTGGTTTTGGAGTAAAAGTTGCCTAAAAAAAAGACATTGATTGTTTTTTCTTTATTTTCGGAGACTTTTCGTATCAGAAGTTCCAATTGCCTAAACAAAAGACATGCATTAAGATTGTTTGGTCATGTTCATTACTCTATGTATTTCTCCCTCTCTCTCGGAGCTACCCCGTGAATCCTCTATCGAGAGCCCCGTCCTCCTTCTTCTCCTCCTCCTCCTCCCTTGCAAGTACGGGCGGACTATCCCGCGCCGTGGCGTAGCATTTCTTCTGATTTTGTGTGAAAATCTAGCACCAGTTGAGTCCACCGTGAAAAAAAATCCCATGAGAAATATCTTATTTGGCCCATTCTCTGTTATGTCCGCCGAACTAGCACATGCTTAATATTTTTCCATGCTACCCCACTGTCCCTTGGGGCGGTCCACCCTTTGTCCTAGATTGGTGGCTGGCTTGGGGTCCGAGCGGCTTTGGTGTCAAAAAGACAAACTTGTGTTGTTCTCTCCATGGTATTGTTGCAGGCTGAGCCATCGACACCACCGTTTAGGCATGTGTAGATCGGGGTCTCACCCTCGCTGACATGTCTTCCCCAACTTTACAGTCCCATCATTCATGATAATAAACTATTGTGGCGATTCTACAAGGCCTTGGCTCGATAGCAATTAAACGTTGATCTCCTAGTTTATGTCTTCAATTAATCAAAGAATAGAGCATTGCATATTTGTGTCTACGATAAGGTTTATGGATTGATTGTTTTATCTATGTTTTTGGAGCCTTATCATCAAGTATTTTTGTATCGAGTTTTTCCTTGACTAATGTAAAACAGACATGATGTAAAGAAACACTACATGTTATCAAAGGAAAATGGAAATCATAGAAATCAACCAACCGATGATCTATCAGTTCACAAGTGGCGTGTCCCTAACAGGCCTACTACTCTATGTTCCACCCGCAAGTGACGCCCCCCCTCTCATTATCTCTCTCCGAGCTACCTCACAAATCCTCTATCGATAGCCCTCTCCTTATTCCTGCTTCTCCCTTGAGGAGGTCCAACCCCATGTCCTAGGTTGGTGGTTGTCATGGGTGGAAATGAGCTTGGTTTTGCGCTACCAAGGTTTGGGAGACGTTGGGACTACGAGGTGTGTGTGTGTATGCGTTGGGGGGGGGGGGAGCCGTGTCCAGCTTCGACGGGACTCTGACGAGACGGATTCCTGAGGCGTAGAGGCCAGTTCCACAACATTAAGGTTATTGCTTTCGATATTTTTGGATGTTGCACATTTCATTTCAACATGTTGCAAGCTCATGTGTGTTTTGCCACGTACACACGGGCGACATGCTGAGATGCCTCTGAGCGTATGCTACAATTGTTGCATTCATGCTTCAATTGTTTTTGGGTTTTGTTGCAATATTTGTTTCTATGCTACATTGTGTGATGATTTTTCTTGAAGATTTATTGCGAATAATTGTGATTTGGTCCATATATAGAAATATTTGCTACATTTGTGTGTTTGAAATGCTACGGCGTCCTTTTACATGCTTTTGACTACCACTGGAAAAAGGTTATGACGAAGTTGCAAACATACAAATAAAATATTATGCGCGTAAGTGTTATGTTGCCAAAATAGGATGACGTAAGATGGTAACTTAACTAAGACCAAACGGTTCTATGAAGGCTGATTTCCTGTAGTTTTGAGCCGATGGACGCCTAATGCGCGAGGCAAGAAAAAAAGGGTTTTATTATTTATGCCACTATTACCGACACCAATCTTTGTTTTTCCATTTAACAGACCGAACTCCTCGGTTTTTCCACTCTGTCTCTCTACCATTAGTTTTATCCATAGTTTGCCATTCCTAATTTTCTATATCTTTTTATTTTTTTATCTCACTAATTGGTTGGAGCTACATGTCACGTGAATTTGTGTTTGATAGTATCACAATCAAGGAAAAGCGACACTAAATTTCTAAAGGCCATGTCGTTTCTTGCAACGTATCGTAGGAATGAAAAATTACTAGATTCTAACAAAATAAAGGACCAGACACAATTTTTCATGGCCAAAGAGTACCACATATTTGTATACAAACTCTATGTAGAACACATTTTCAAGTGTGCTGAATGTTATCCATCCTTCTGCTTAAGTACTCATGACAACCACTATTCATTATGCGTATGTTCTAGCACAATAAGATTTTCATTGATCTTACGTCTTCTTGCTAGGAGATCATGCGATGCTATCAAACCGCAACAAATAGTTATTATAATATAAAGAATAGAAAGGGGTTGAGAATCAAGAATGATAAAACTAAGAACAAAACTAATGGTGAAGAGACAGAGTGGTAAAACTGAATAGTGTTGCAATGCAGCAGTGATAAGATTGAGACTTTAATCGGTCAAATAGTAAAACTGAAAATACATTCGGTCATAAATCTATATCTCTTATAAAAGAAAGACCCACTAAGATGCATTTATGATTTTTCTATCTCAACATGCAAGCTATCCACATCATCTATTCTCTTAGCCGATCAATTGTCCATGTCATCTCCACTAATATTTATTATCTCAATATACAAGCTATCCACAACATCTATTCTCTTACCCAACCAATTGTCCATGTCATCTCCACTAATATTTATTAATCTCTACATGCAAGCTATAAATCATTCATTCTTTTAACCATCCAAATGTTCAAATTAAGAATTTGAAATACACACTCGTTGCAACTCTATAAAATTTAGTATCTTGACTACGACCAATTGAATTTTATATCATCTCCACTATTTATTAACCTCTACATGCAAGCTATACATCATCCATTCTTTCAACCATCCAAATGTTCAAATTAAGAATTTGAAATACACACACATTGGAACTCTATAATATGTATCTTGGCTATGACCAATTGAATTTTACATCATCCTGTGGACAACATAATGTACTCTACCTCTTAAAACATATACCGGGTACAACACGCGAGGTATTTCTTCTAGTAACAGGAATGATAAACCCCCAAAAAACTAGACCCGTCGATAGCGAGGCGCCCATGGTGACTTCGTCAATCTCAAAACCTGACCCGCCGGCTCAGTATTTTGGAGGTGCTCATAGGGGTAGGGTGTGCGTGTGTGCGTTCATATGGGTGAGTGTATGCGCGTGTATGTGAGCGCCTGTGTTGTACTGTGTTTCGCAAAAAAAAAAAAAAGAATGATAAACCCCCAAAAAACTAGAAAGGCTTTGTTAGGAGTATCGGGCTCATGAACCCAAACTCTACGGGGCCTTCGAAGCCCGTAGAAACAACAGCATGAACTAGGATGCAACTAGCAATGGAGAATGGACCCAACTTCCCCAGAAAGCAAGCGTCACAATCATGACCAAAATAGCCCCCTCTCCTGGCTGGAGAAAACAACTCCCATTCCTACGATACGATCCCCTCAGATCCGCGCGCCCCTCCTCCTCCTTCCTCGAATCCATTCGATTCGATTCCCCGCATCGACCGGTACCAATTCGGCGCCTCCCCCACTCCCCAATGTTTCTTCGATCGTCTCGCTTGTGATCACCCCACTCTCACCTCTCTCGCCAGCTAGCCGCCGGTAGGATCGGGCCGGGACAGCGCGATGGCTGCGCCGCCGGCTAGGGCCCGCGCCGACTACGACTACCTCATCAAGCTCCTCCTCATCGGCGACAGTGGTGAGTGCCTCCTCATGTAGCCTGCCGTTGTGTTTGTGTGTGCGCCCTGCTCGCGCGCCCGGGGGTTCGCATGAGACGCAATGGCTGCAAGGGGATGCCACTGCTTCTAGGAAGTCACCAGCATGCTCCTCCTCAGTTTCTTGCTGAACTTGCGAGGGAGGGGATTGCAGCAGCCGGAACCGCTGACGAAAGGCTCTCAGAAAGCTTGAAACTGCACGCGATATAATCAAGCTGCATGGGGTTGCTCTGAAAAATCAAGCTACAGGGGCCAGCCGTTAGGATCAAGAGAGGAGGGGCTCTGACTGCCAATGCCTACTGATTGGTGCTAGTCTTTTAAAAAGGGAAGTTGCTAAGTTGCAACTTATAGAGCTTGGACGTGATTTTTTTTTGTGTTATTTTCATTTCAGTGATAGATATTTAGTTTCCCATCGTCAGAACACTGTTGTTACCAATGTTCATGGTGTTCGTATAATGGTGTCCCCATTCGATTACTGTTAACCTCTCTCTGGGCATGTATGATGTCCATTGTCCATCAGTGTGTCCTTCTGCAAGTACAGTTGTTTCATGCTTTACCAAAGGCGGCATGTAGTTGCTTGGAAGGTACGCATGATATTTACGTGACTAGCTGACATCGGACTGTCTAAACATGTGTACAGACATACAATAGTTCATTTAGTTAAGCGTTTTACGGGTGGGCATGTGACTGAATATCAGGAACCGTCCAGAAATGTGAATGGAAAACAAAATATAAGGGTCATGTAAGAACCTTCACTCAGCTGTCTTCAGGTTTTGCTCCTTTCTGTGTATAGTTCGTTGTATATGAGATCTGCACGATGGCAGTGAAGATTAACCAAATGTGAGCTATGGTGACTTACAGTCAACCACTTTTACTTATAATAGGTAAAATTGATCTGTCCTAGGAAAAAACCTGGAGATGAAATACTCGAGAGCGTAATGTGCTTTAGGTATAAAAATGACATTTAAGTGTGTTGTGATGGGTTGTCGTGTTCTATTTGAAATGCTAGTGTATAGTTTCAATATGTCTTGGTAATATATGAGTTTGGCACTATTTGATTTATCAAGTACGAGTACGGAGTACAATGGTAGATATGCCAGTTCTCATATGAGTCATGCTTCTCTTTGTGACTTTTTGGATCTTGTATTCGTAGCTTGCAAATCACTCTATTCTTTTGCCAACTCCCTGATAGGAAATCTTCCCTTTATTTTCCTTGCATCTAGGTGTTGGCAAGAGTTGCCTCCTCCTACGGTTCTCTGATGGCTCCTTCACAACTAGTTTTATTACTACAATCGGGTATGTCTTGTGTTCAAAATGATCGTTTTACGGCTTGCTAGTTTCATTATAAGTCATTTGATGTTCTTGTTGTACCCCACACTGTTTTTCTTCTCAAATCTTTTCCACTGTCTGTCCTGTTTATCTCAAATCATTCATATGTGCAGTATTGACTTCAAGATAAGAACAATTGAACTGGACGGCAAGCGCATTAAGTTGCAAATTTGGGATACAGCCGGTCAAGAGCGATTCAGGACCATTACGACAGGTTCAATGTTTGTGTCAATTTGTGCTAGAGACTAGTTCTGTGAAGCTTATATGGCAAACCTTTTCTCAAGTGAAGTTAACTTTTTTCAGCATACTACCGGGGAGCCATGGGTATCTTGCTTGTTTATGATGTCACGGATGAGTCATCTTTCAACAGTACTGTCCTTCAGTTCATTCTTTGAAGTTTCAGTGAAGATAGCTTTGCCAAAGTTTTCTTTTGTATATTGACATCTGAGTTTATTTTTTAACATACAGACATACGGAACTGGATACGCAACATTGAGCAACATGCGTCTGATAACGTGAACAAAATTTTGATAGGCAACAAGGCTGATATGGATGAAAGTAAAAGGGTACTGATCAAGGAATCCTCCCTCTCCGTGTTATTTCATTTTTTAGTGCCTCCCTCTTGAATGCATGATATTTTGAAAGTATACCTCAACCAATATGCATATAGAAAAGATTATTTCATCCTTATTAGGCCACTTATTGCCTTTTGAAGTCGTGTGTTGCTCACTTGCTCTAGTGTAACAAACGAGATTGGTAATAGCCAAAGTTAGGGCAATGCAAGGTAAATATCTGTGTATAGGTACCTCGAAATGGTAGAATGACATGCATTCAGCCGTTCAGGAACAAAATATGAATAAAATATTCTGGGAAGAGGGGAGTAATATTCAGGAACAAAATATGCTGTTGTCCATTTGATATTATTAGCCCACTGTTCAATCCCTATTCAATAGTTAATTTTTTACTGTAGGCTGTTTCTACTGCAAAGGGACAAGCACTGGCCGACGAATATGGCATCCAGTTCTTTGAAACTGTAAGTTATTGTGCCAAAGGTTTGATATTTCAGTAATAAGCTTTCCTTAATTTCACTTTGTGCTGTATCTTGCAGAGTGCTAAGACAAACCTTAATGTGGAGCAAGTTTTCTTTTCCATTGCCCGCGATATTAAGCAGAGACTTGCTGAGACTGATTCCAAGCCTGAGGTATAGTCATACAGAGGATTTTGTTAATGGTTATTTGAAATTTGTTTAGATATGTAAATGAAATTTATGTTGGTGCTTATAGGACCAGACAATCAAGATTAACAAGACAGAAGGTTCTGACAATCCAGAATCCTCGAAATCTGCTTGCTGCGGCTCGTGAGGAATACGTGGACTTGACTATCATGAAGTATTTTAACTTATGTGTTTACTTTCTGCTTGTTATTATAGAAATGTTAAGGAGATAAATATGTTGTCATTGTTCTTTTACTTTTGTTACCTTAATTTCTTTGCAGCAGCAACTATTCCTTAATGTAGTTTTTACAGTTTCTTGGGGTTAATGTTGTATTGCCATTGTGGGAAATATCTACTTTATGCTGTGTAGTCAAATTTTTTGTAGTTGCATTTTCAGTTTTTCAGTCTACTGACGCTACATTTGTGACACACTATTAACTCCCATGGCAGAACGCATTGTGCAATCTGTGTAGTAGTGGAATGGTGCGGTAGAGGAGAATGCTCTTCCCCTTGAGCACCCACTCTTTTTCTACAAATTCAATGGTTATAATTGTTTGTGAGGAAAAGAGTTAATTTAAACACCCTTCCGGCAAACACGCCAACTGTGAAATGCAGAACATGTAACTTGTACGGTACATAAGACACGGATGATGAATGCATGTTATATGCACTTAAATGATTCTATAGACTACTGTAAATCTAGTTTTCCTGTATTGTTCCCTCTGTTTATGTTTGGTTTGGTGTGTCAGTAAGTTATTAGAAAGTGTTTTTAAACTGCTAAAGATATTGATGGACAAGAGGCCATGGGTGCTTCCTTTTGAGTTCACTCTTCATTCTTGCTTCATTTGTTGGGAATATAGAAGTTACATACTTACATTTTGTCATGTTGCTGGAAGCAGAACGGTGAGTGTGCTGTGTTTTTTACTTGGTTGTAAATTGTAATCCAGTTTGAAATGCCTTTCATTTGACTTTTTGTTTACACTTTAGTTGTTATCATAGGAATGTTAAGATAACCATGTTGTGGTTGCTCTTTTAATTGTGTTCCCTTGCACTCTTTGCAGCAGCACTATTACTTTTAATGCAGTTTTTGGAATTTCTTGGTTTATTGCGTGTTACCATCATGAGAAACATCTACCTTCTGCTGTGGTCAAACATATGTAATTGCATTTTCAGTTTTTCGATCTACTGATTGCTACGTTTGTAACTCTGTTGACTGCATGGCAGAACATGTGTGCTATCCGTGTACTAGTTGAATGATATGGTAGCCATGGACAAACTTTTGCTAGGGTCCTTGTCTAATGAGAATGCCTCCCCTCATGAGCACCAGTTGTTGTTAGAAAAATGTTGAATGTTATGATTAAAATTCTGTCAGCGACCCCATCACCACTACGTCAGCTGGCCGGACTATAAATAGCTGAACTGAGGAACGGGAAAGCATCTAGAGGATCACGACTGAAGACAATGTGGCTTAGGCTAGATCTTGTGAGTACTGTTCGGACTATTGTAAACCAGTTCCTCTTGCATCGAGTAATTGCGAGTAGAACCCTAACGAATTCTTTTTTTTTTTTGAGAAAACCTAACGTATATTCATAGAGAAAATAGTACAATACGGATTACATGCGCAGGTGTACACCCTTGGATACACAGCACAGACGCAACAGCAACGAAGAAGATGCTGAACCACCACACTAGCTTCGATCCTCCACCGCCAGCGACGCTGGAGAAGAAGAAGGGAAACCTCCACAGCACCCAAAGGAGAGGAATAGAGTTGATATCAATACATTCCGTATTTTTTTAAAATTTAAATACAGACTGCATGATCCGCTAAGAAGAAACATGCAGACCGCATGAAATACAAACGTGCCGGTCAGCCACCGAAACTAGAGTGACTGGAGACTCCCTCTCACTCTCCCTCTCTAGGGACTTGTTCCCCCCGTGCTACAGTCGAGAGAGGCGATTTTGAGAGTCGTCGGTCGTTCCCCCCCGTTTCTCCGGCGCCGCCGTCGGTTCTCCTCCTCTCCTCCGTCCGCTGCGGCGGTGGATGAGGGGGGGAACCGCGGATCTGGTGTCCGGCATGTGAATAGGGTGTGGTCGGAGGTGGCTGGCGGCGGCGTCTGGGTTGGGGCGGCGCCGGCGTGCTCAGCCCTTTTGTCTCCTTGGATCCGGCCCCTTCTCGCCGGCGCTTTCAGTGACGGCGACGGATCTGTGGGAGTTCCCCTGCGAAGATTGTGTGGCAACAGGGCGGTCTTCGTCAAGTGGGGATTCCGTCCTCGAGCTGGTTCGTCGACGTGGTGTCGTCTCCTCCAGCGACGGCGCGGAGCTCTGAGGTATGTTGGAGGTGTTCGGGTGGTCTCGCGGCCTGCGCAGGTCAAGTGGTTGATGGTGGATGGATCCGTCGGCGGCGCTCCGTTCTGGTGGCGTTGGTGCTCGGTTCTTCGNCTGTCGCCGAGTGAAGGCTGAACATCAAAGGCCAGCCGGTACCCTCCGCCCCATAGCTATTCCTGAGTGGAAGTGGGATGAAGTTGGTATGGATTTCATCACCGGCTTCCCAAGGTCACAAAAGGGTAATAATGCCATTTGGGTCGTCATTGACCGTCTATCCAAAGTCGCCCATTTCCTCCCGGTTCGAGAGGATATCAACTCCGCTCAATTGGCCGAGCTCTATATGGCCCGGATTGTTCCCTTGCACGGGGTTCCTTTGAGGATCATCTCCGACCGTGGAAGCTTATTCACGTCCAAGTTTTGGCAAAGTTTCCAAAAGGCTCTTGGAACCCGTCTCCATTTCAGCACCGCCTACCACCCTCAAACCGATGGTCAAACTGAAAGGGTGAATCAAGTTCTTGAGGATATGCTTCGGGCTTGTGTCATATCTTTCGGCAAGAGTTGGGAAAAATACCTCCCTCTCGCCGAGTTCTCCTACAACAATAGCTATCAAGCCAGTTTGCAAATGGCCCCCTTCGAGGTCCTATATGGGAGAAAGTGCCGGACTCCTCTCAGTTGGTCTGAAACCGGGGAGAGGTCACTTTTCGGTCCTGATGTGATCAATGAAGCCGAAGAGAAAGTCCGCGTCATTCGAGAAAACCTCAAAGCCGCTCAATCTCGTCAGAAAAGCTATTATGACAAGCATCATCAAGAGGTCCACTATGAAATTGGTGACAAGGCCTATCTCCGAGTCTCTCCTCTCCGAGGTGTTCGTCGCTTCGGAATCAAGGGCAAATTGGCACCTCGCTATGTCGGCCCTTTCACCATCCTAGCCAAGCGAGGAGATCTCTCCTATCAACTTGAGTTGCCCTCCAACTTCCCGGAGGTCCATGATGTGTTCCATGTTTCCCAACTCCGCCGGTGCTTCAAGGATCCCCTCCGTGGGGTTGATCATGAGGCATTGGACATTCAGGAGGATTTGACCTATCGCGAGCATCCTATCCGCATCTTGGATGAAGCGGAGAGGAAAACCCGCAACAAGTCCATCAAGTTTCTCAAGGTCCAATGGTCCAACCATTCCGAGGAAGAAGCCACATGGGAGCGTGAAACTAGTCTTCGTCAGGAATACCCCTCCTTCTTCACTCAAGCCTAGAATCTCGGGGCGAGATTCTTGTAAGGGGGGTAGATTTGTAACAGCCATAGCTTGGTAATGAAAAATACGAAGAATTTTTCCACTTTTGCTTTCTTGTTTGCATCATGGCATACCCTTCAAATTGCTTGTGATAACAAACCAATTGGAAAACATTGTTAAATGGGAAGCCCAACCTTCCCCAAACTATAACCTTTGAAATGTAAGCTAAGGTGTGACCCATGTCATGACATGTGACCATATGGTTCACCAAGTTCTCTAAGTTCATCTCAAGTGCTAAGAACCAAATGGATGGTTTCCAATTTTGTTTCCAACCTACTTATGCCTCTAAATGTGGTTCATAGCCTTGGTCATTGGTAAGCCTTGTCATGGTGCTCAAAGGCTCAAGTAATTGTATGCTGAGCTAGTTTATCTGTTGGAGATGTTCCCAGAATTTTGGTATATTTTTGGAAATTGTTTTGTACTCCAAACAGAAAAAGCCATTTCTGTTTTGTTCTGGTTCACCGGAACTACCGGTCCGGTGACCGGAAGTACCGGTGCCCCGTCACCTCTGTGGCGACAGTGCGCGCCACTGTCGCCATGGCCGCCCTCACCTGCTCCCCTCGCGCTGCAGTGCCCCCCTAGGGTCAAGTGACCCCGTGACCCTCACCTGCTCCCCTCTCACTCCTCATCCTTTTCCCCACGCGCAGGAGCCCAACCCTAACCCTAGATCGTGCCCTACTGCTCCCCGTCGCCGCCGTGGCTGCCGAGCACGCCGCCGTCGACCCCGGCTACCCCCGCACGAGTGAAGGCCACCGCTAGCTCCGCCACGTCGTCCTCTCCCTTCCCACCGAAGGAATCGGGCCGAGGATCCCTCAGCCGCCGTCGCCGCTCGTCCTTCCTCCACCGCTCGCGTGCACCGTCCTCGACAAATTCCGGTCGACCTCGCCGTCTTCGACCCCGTCGAGCAGCTGCTCACGCTCAGGGTGAGCCCACGATCCTCCCGAGCCTCCTCGCTCTCCTCCTCTCCCCCTCTAGCCCCGCGTCGCCGTAGCTCGGCTCGCACCGCCGCCGGCCGCCGTCGTGCCGCCGCTCCGGCGACCAATAGATGGCGGCGCCGCCACCCCCTTAGCTCTCCTTCGTCCCGCGCGTCCAATGCGCCCCTTTACGCACCACCCCGTGGCCGCGTGCGTGCACCATGTGCGCGAGGTCACCGCGCGCGCTCCCGCCATCGCCGCGCTTAAATTCACGACCGAAGTAGCGTAGTTCCGGTAAACCGGAAGTAGAAGCGGTAGTACCGCTAACTCCAAATTTCGGTACTGGACATTTGAGTCCATAACCGGAAGTAGAGCCGGAAGTAGCTCCGGCAGTACCGCTAAACCGGTACTACCGGGCACTTCACCGGAAGTACCGGTGAACCCCTTTTTTCGGTACTGGACCTTTGTGTTTTTGGACCGGAAGTAACCTAGGAAGTACCGGCAAACCGGAACTACCGGTCCACTTACCGGAAGTTCCGACAGTCTGTGTCAGGTTTGTTTAATTCATAACTTGTTAACCGTTAAATCAAATCTTATGAATGTTATATCTGTTTGAGCAGCTTCGCCAATGCAATCCAAACATGACAATATCACATCATGATCACATTTAAATACTTGTTGTTCTTCATAAATTGAGAAAAGGGCTTAAACTCAATAATTAATTTAATTCGCTATTTTAATCATCGGTGCTCCGAAAATAATGAATAAGGTACCAAAATGATCGGAATGACGAACTCTATCCAATCATGTCATCTTCATGCATATTTGAGCCACCTCTCTAATAATTTGATAATTTATAAGATTGTGGTCACTAAGATAAATATGGGGTTGATCCCAAATAATTTCACTAATTATTTGGCTCCCCATTTAATCATGCCTTTAAAGTTATATAATGATATCCTTGCATCAATTTGACATGTCATCATGTGATTGAGCATCGCACGTGTGTTCTTGTGATTTATGTGCTTTGTATTTCTTTTGGGTATTGATAGATTCCGGAGTCGAGGGTCTCTCTACTTACCCCGACGATCAATACTTCACGCCCGGGCAGCAAGGCAAGAGATAACCTAACCTTCTTGGCATCTAGCATCCTATGTTTTAACCAAATTATTTTATCCACCATAATATTGCATGCGGTTCAAATGTCTCTTTTGGTAAATATTATAATATCCTATGAATGCATGTTCTTCCCCGAGCCAATCACATGTATCCCTACCTATGAAACCTAGGGTTGAAGTGTTGGCCCGCGATAAAGTTATAATTGTTGTTGTTAATATGCTTAGCTATGCTTAGCCATGCTTAGTTAAATACTAGTTATGTCCGTTATTGAATTCCATAATTATTGATGTTGATGGAATGATTCGGGCATGGTTGATAAATGTGATGCTTAATTAAATTGCTAAAGGCTTGGATGAGTTGCCCTCGGGGAGGGTGTTTTGCCTCATTCTTGCCGCCTAGGCTGAGAGTGCTTTTAGCTAGAACCAAGAACCGAGCGTGCTGCCATTGGTGGGTGTATGGGCGCCTTACTGACTGAATAACTTGTGCGGGCATATCCAAGGGTCCTCTAGTTTGCTATTTCCATTTGCCGTGTGTGTGAGCGGAAAAAGGATGATGAGGATGGTGGTGTTAGGACGTGGCGATGGGGCAGGGGCTGAGGCTGGGTAAACTTGCCCTGTGGCCACTGATGACTCTTGGATATTCTCACGCGAGGTAAAGGTTTAACCGCGCCTGCTTGCCGGCCTTCCCCGGAAGAGGGCCAACTAGGTGAGCCGGACGGTACCAATGGGTAAATTAGTACACCCCTGCAGGGTTAATCTTTTCGAAAAGCCGTGTCCACGGTTATGGACAAACTCTTGGGAAAGGCGGATTAGCTCATAGATAACTTTAACCTAATTGATATGGCAGCTAGAGGTTGCATAATAAACTTGTGATAAAGGTTCATTTCCTCGAGGGTGAGTCGAGGGAGTGCCTTTGTGTGAGATGAGTGGTGATGGTTGCAAGTAGGTTCGCCGAGAACCGAAGATGAAAATGATACTCTCTTACCCCCTTTATAAAAATACTCTGAGTAGACGAATGCCATGTGTCAATGATATTTCTGTTTATGAAACCTAGCTTTATGCAACGGAAATACATATAAAGCTTTAGAGCCTCCGTCAGTCATTGGGCCTATATCGCCCTACTAAACTTGCGAGTACATCGTACTCAGTCTCTCTTTGCTGCCTCTATGATTTTGTATTTTCAGAGGAGGACGACACCGAGCAACTAGGTGGGTTCTTCGTTGACGTCGACTACTAGTCTGGGGTTCCCAGGTGGCAGCTTGGGACCGTGGAACAAGCTGGCTGGGAAGATGTTATTGTAGGCCTCTTAGGCCATATTTTGCTTCTTGTTGTTAGACAACACTACCCGTTTCCGCTTGTTGAATTGTTGGATATGTGATCCTTTTGCTTGTAATATTTGTATTCTTCTCGTTATATGAGTTGCTATACTTTGGTGTCGTAGAGTCATGCTTTGTGCCAGTTCTGTTCCACAAGTCTCGATCTTTGTCTTATGCATTGATGGTTGTGTCGGATTCATAGCCTCTCTGTACAATTCCGGGGTCGGGGCGTTACACATCCATAGGAGGCATGTACATGTCCAAGCTGGCGCCAGTGTTGAGGTAGCCCTCGACGTCGACATCATCACCATCGTCGTCGTTGGCATCAAGTTGAGGTGCATTGGCAGCGCCTTTGGATGGTTGCGGTACAGGCGCTCCCAATAGTTTTTGGTGGCGACTGCTGGTGGCGACGACCGTCGGTTCCTTCTGGGTGGCGGTGATGGCTGCAGGCTTCGAGGAGGGCCGAACGATCGGGGGCCTCGAGGGCCGAACGATCGGGGGCCTCGAGGTGGCGCCGGTGGTGCACCTTAACCCTAGAAGACCAGTCCCAAGACGAATCTGGGTCTTCGGCCATTTCATCGGCCACTTGATGCAATCTTTAAGGACCATGTGATCCTCGTCGGCTCCCGGAGGTTGAATGGGGGGCTCGACATCACGAAACTCAGGCACTATCGTAACCAACCTGACCCTCATCATGTCCTCGTCCATTTTACTGTGGTGCATATCGCGGCTCATTGGTTGTACGACAGTGCCCTGAGCACAGTCCTTCAACTCGCCGCCGGGCACCAACCTATGCAGTAGTATGCAAGGCATGTCCTGAGTCAAAACATGTTGGACATCATGAGATGGCAGTCATCATAGGCATAGTTATAGAAGATTCTGCGGACTAACTAATTAGTTACCTGGGTGATGGCGTCGAGCTCGGCAACTGTCGAGACAAGGGCGCCGGTGCCGGCGGCCGGCCTATCATTCTCCGGCCGCTCGGTTGTATTATGAAGAACAGCCGCCGCCGGCTGCGGCTCGATATCTTTCGCGGTTGGGGGCATCGTTGCGTTGGGCTGTGGGGTCGTCAGGTCCGGCGACACGTTTTGGTTCATGATGGAGTTGCTGCCGCTGACGCTGGGCACGTATATCGGCCCCTGTCGACCAGCCGCATTCCAAGCAACTAACCCCTCCACCAACCCAGGGGTAAGAAACTTTTCAGCCTCTCATCCACTAACCGCTCAACCGTGGTGGAGTCCACTTTTTGATTCTCCAGTGTCTCCACCTTGTTTCTTAGCTCCACAACCTCGGCTTTATCCTTACTTGGCCTCCTCCTCTCCTTTTTCGTCTCGGCGTCCGAGTGGTAGTAGTTGATGTCGGCGGCATCGACAGGGGCCTACCCTTGTAGGCGTTCGTCGCCCTGTTGAAAGTTGTGTCCCACGGCTCCGTCGACCAGTGGGACGACAGGACGCCGACCTCAGCGTCAGCCTTCAACTCTGCCTCCTACAGACAAATTAGGCATTAATTTAGATATTTGGCTTCGTTATCTAACTAGATCAACGCAATGGACTTTGAGATATCCGTGGTAATTAAATTCCTTAACAGATAATTCTCAAAATCCTTCACGGCGGTATCGTCGGTAACAAATTCCCCCGTGGTCTTGTCCAGATAGTAGCGGGACCGGACAAAGAACCTCGTCTGCTCGTCCGTGATTTTTTCCCATGGGTGTTCTTTTCCGAGACGTGCGTACTCGGCATCCTCCTTGTCCCAAATGGGCTTCTTTCCTCGGTAACCACCGCTTCCACAACGGTGGTTACCTATGTTCTGCTCCCGCATGTCCTTCCCCCACTTGGTCCATTTTTTAGCCTCCTCGGTTCTTAAGGACAACTTGAATTCCTCGAACTCTTCTTGGTCGAGCATCGGCTCTTTGGCTTTTATCTTCTCCCAGCTGAGACCCTTCTCAATCTTCTGCTTCACCCAGTGTTTCCAGCTGCTCAAGGCGGTGCTCATCTTTGAGATGGCTAAACTGTCCACCTTTTTGTTGAACGGCTCCGGGAACATGTACCGTTGGTGAAGCTTCTGGAGGAGGACGTCGCGCAAAGCCTTATTGGCCATGCTTCTGATGTCCTTCGTGTTGATGGACACGCTTTTCCGGAGGATGCACCCTAGTTGCATGATGTACCCTTTGGCAGTGGCCTTAGGCGCCACTGGTAGGCCACTTGGCGTGACCTCGGTGAAATGGTCTGTGACGTTGGCGAGCACTTGAGGTGTCCTATTCCTCCTTTCCTTCTTCTGCTTCGGAGCGGTCGGGTCAACACCACCATCCGTGTGGTCGCCGCCATCGGTGGTGGTGGTGTCATCCTCATGGCCGCCACTAGCAGCTCCATCGGTGGTTTCGGCGTCGTCGCCCTCCAGGGCGTCTTGCTCATCGTCGGCACGGTCGCCACTAGCAGCTCCAGCGGCGGCGGCCTCCTCCAACTCTTGGGACGCTTCCCAGAACGACTTGTTGGCATCTCTAGCTATTTCTTCGACGCTCATCTTCTTAGAAGGGCCCACGGAGTCCGACATGTTTGCACTTAATTAAAAAAAGGCAAAAAGTTAGTACAACAGAAATATAAGAAAAAAAATCAATTAATTAAGTACTAGGATACCCCGGCCCATGCATTAGTCGCAATACCCCATATGTCCCTTTTTTAGCAGTCATGCCAAAATTCACGAAAAATTTCGGCATGACCTTTGCTAAAAAAGGGACATATGGAGTACCCGAATTTGCCGGAACGGAAGTTAATCAACGTTCCGGCAATCTCAAGGGCCTCTCGGGGTACCTGCAAGCATTTCACAAAAAATCCACATCTCCGGCCGGCATCTCCACGACACGATGGTCGGAGCACAAACAACCACAACAATCTCCACGACACGATGGTCGGAGCACAAACAACCACGACACGATGGTCGTGGTAGCACATAACACATGCTCCAAAGTACCAACTTTGGAGCATTTCGAAAGCATGAAGTCGCCACATCCACATCTCACCTGAAAGAACGCAGAGCTTCTTCCAAATTTCCTGCATACGGCAAAATAATGCATTAGTTAATTAAAAATGCATGAACCAATGCAAAACTATGGATACTATTTACAACTAAAAATGTTATTACTAAAATCCAATTCCAACTAAAAATGCATCTTCAAGACAGTTAAAAAGTACCAACTTTGGAGGCTTACAAAATTATGAAATCTTGATCCTATTTACAATGTACCTTCATGGATCTATTGGATTACATTATTACATCATGATAAAGCTCAAAATTAGTTTTTTGAAAATTTCTATCACCTTAATTCACTTCAGTTTTAAAGGTATGTTTAAACAGTGACCATTTAACACTTAGCAAATTTTTTATCACGATATATTTTGCACATTGCATCATCATAGGCAGAGGAGCATCACAGCATCACCACAGGAGCACTAGAGCATCACAGCATCATCATAGCCCAAATTCTGCCCATATTTATTGAAATATGGACTGTAAGCTGGTTGTTTATACTAACAGCAACTAACAGGTTGTTTATACTAACAGCAACTAACATCATCATCATAGCACCTAACATCAACTAACAGCAACTAACATCAACTAACATCATCATAGCACCTTGGTTGTTTATACTAACAGGACTGTAAGCTGGTTGTTTATACTAACAGCAACTAACATCATCATAGCACCTTGGTTGTTTATTTTTTTCATCTCAAGTAACAGCAACCAGCACTAAAAGCAATTATCAGCAAGGCTACTAGCAATCAACAACAGAAATCAAACAACAAAACAACTTGGATGCAGCAGTTTGGTAGGGGAATTTCTACAAACACCTTGGGTGCAGCAGTTCGGTAGGGGAGGGAGGAGGGGGCAAGGGGAAGCACCTCAGGGAGGGGAGGGAGGGGAGGTTGTCGAGCGCGGTGTAGAGGTCGTCGCTGGTGTGGAGGGAAGGGAGGTGCGAGGGTGGGAGGTCCTCATCGGCGGCGCCCCGCGGGGGCCGAGCGTGCGGTGGAGTGGCGGTGAGGACGCGGGGGCCGAGCGTGCGGTGGAGGTGCTCCTGGCCGTCATTGGCGGGGCGGGTCGAGCGCGGTGGAGTGGCGGTGAGGACGTGGTGGTCGTCGAGCGCGCGGGCGGGAGCTGCCGGCGGCGAGGACGCGGTGGTGGTCGTCTCGAGCGCGCGCGCGCGAAAATTTGGGACCTTGGCCGTTTTCACGAAGCGAGGGAGGCGCGCTGGCGGACCCACATGTAAGTGGGCGCGACAGAATTCTATGGCACACCGTGGGAAGGGTGCGCCACAGAAAGGTAGGATTCTGTGGCACACCGCTAGAGGGGTGCGCCACAGAAATGCGTGATATTTTTTCTTTTAAAAAAATAAAGTTTTGGTTAAATTTAAAGAAAGAACACACACATATTTGTTGTTCTTTTTAAGGATATTTTTTTTGGTTAAATTTAAAGAAAGAACACACACATATTTGTTATTCTTTTAAAGATATTTTTTTTCTTTTCAAATTTTTTTTGGCTAAATTTAAAGAAAGAACACACACATATTTGTTATTCTTTTTAAATATATTTTTTTCTCTTCAAATTTTTTTTGGTTAAATTTAAAGAAAGAACACACACATATGTGTTAGTAGACCACACATATTTTATTCATGGTATATATATATATATATATATATATATATATTTTGTCTCTCACACATGGTATATAATATATAGTAGCTAGACCACACATATTTTAATACACAAAAAGTCTTTAATTTCTTTAAAATGTGTTTGTGTTCTATATTTAAATTTACACAAAATATATTTTTGTTTAAATTGAAATATAGAACACAAACACAAACACATTTGTTATTCTTTAAAAAAACATTTTTGGTTATATTGAAAGAAAAAAATTCATTTAAATTTTTTTGGGTTAAATTTAAAGAAAGAACACACACATATTTGTTATTCTTTTTAAAGATATTTTTTCTTTTCAAATTTTTTTGGTTAAATTTAAAGAAAGAATACACACATATGTGTTAGTAGACCACACATATTTTATTCATGGTATATATATATTCTTGTCTCTCTCTCACACACACATGGTATATAATATATAGTAGCTAGACCACACATATTTTAATACACAAAAAAGTCTTAAATTTCTTTAAAATGTGTTTGTGTTCTATATTTAAATTTACACAAAAATATTAAACACATTTGTTATTCTTAAAAAAAACATTTTTGGTTATATTGAAAGAAAAAAACATTTTTGGTTATACACAATTGTTAGTAGACGAATATATTCTTGTCTCACACACACACATGATATATAATATATAGTAGCTAGACCACACATATTTTAATACACAAAAAAGTCTTTAATTCCTTTAAAATGTGTTTGTGTATTAATTTCTGCACTTTTTTGTATTAATTTCTGCATAGACATTCTGTGGCGCATCTCCGTGGATGCGCCACAGAAAGTGTAATTTCTGTGGCGCATCTCCTACATGCGCCACAGAAATGGCTACCTCAATTTTTTTTGCCGGGGCCCACACATATTTCTGTGGCGCATGTTTCCAGATGCGCCACAGAAACACATATTTTTGTGGCGCATCCAGGTCCATGCGCCACAGAAATTGTGTGGTAGGATGACATCCAGCCGTTGGTGGTGGGGCCCACATGTTGTTGGTGTTGTGGTCGATGTTGTCATTGAGCCTTGGGAAAGTTGCCGTTGTTGTTGTTGTTGTTGTTGTTGTTGTTGTTGTTGTTGAAGTAGACGTAGTTGAGGAAGACGAGGTAGGCGGAATGCCGTGCCAAGCTTGCCAAACTCGGTAGAGTGTCGGGGACGAAGGCACGTGTCGGTGTTGCCAATACCGGTCATGCAAAGACAGGGACCATCACAAACCATGCGAGTCAGAGTCGGTTGGAGGAGCAAAGAAGTTTCTCCGTTTGACGGTCGGTTTCCGTCGTTGGTTTCGGAGTAGAGAAGAAAAAAAAATTCCAAGTCTGGTGGCGAGGTCGTGATGGACGAAGACGACGTTTGTTGAAGTAGATCGAGTTGTAGAAGTAGTAGATGTCGGGGATTTAACCCGGATTCGGCGAAGAAGAACCCGTTTGGCATTGACGTTGACCACGAGCGGTGGTGGCGGCGACGATGCGGCGATGTTGGTGTAGATGGTTGTCGGCGATGATGACCACGGTGATGTTGGTGCAACCCGATGTTGACGGCGAGGCGCGTACTCGGTTGACGTTGTCGTAGACGAGCCGGCTTGGTGGCGATGCGCGGACGGAGAAGTCGGTGATGGCGCGTGAAGATGTTGCCGGTGATGAGTCGTCGACTTGGTCGGAGTAGAGGCGCGCGATGATGACGAGCGGCGGTGGGCGACGCAATCCGATCTATGATCGGCGAAAGAAGAAAAACGCCGGTCAAGCGACCAGCGAGAAAATTGCGACGAACTAGTTGAGCAAGATCTAATCTACGAGTTGCGCTGCCCCCGGCGGAGAAGATCTCCCCGGGGGCGGCGCGGCGGAAGCGGTGGCTAAACCCTAGGCCGAGGAACGAAACTGCTCTGATACCATGATAGATTGCGGAATATAATTGACTAATATTGGTTGGAACGGTGATTACAATGAGCCACGGTGGGCTGTTTATATAGGTGAAAATACTTGGGGGCTAAGGAAACCTAAGAGAGATAGACTAGGATTACAACTCTTTAAACTACCAAAACCTAAACCGTAATATACTCTAACATACCTAAAAGGAGTTAAAGAAAAGCGCTTTTGGGAGGCAACCCATTATCTTTTTTCCTTCCAGTTTTCCTTAGTCATGGAGTTGTTGCTTCTGTAGCAACTTCATTGTATCTTTTTTTCTTTTGGTTTTTTGTGCAAAGTTTAGCCTCTAATGCATTGAAAGTGCGAGGTATTGTTTTGCTGTCCAGAAACAGATTCTATGCGCCTGTTGTAGAAAATCTAGAAAAATCTCTGAATTTTATCTTTTTCTGAAAATGTTTGACAGCAAGCCTGATACTTTTATCTATCTTTCGTTAGTATTGAGTTTTTTGATTTGAGCTACAGAAGTGCTTCTAAAAATTCGATCTTTAAAGACTGTTCAGTTTTTGACAGATTCTACCTCTATTTTGTATTCGCCTCTTTTATTATCCTCAAGTGTGATACTCTCTAGAGGAGTACCACATTGAGGCTTAATAAACAGTAGCTAATTCTAAATCAAGTTTTTGCAATATGTCTAAGTGGAACACATGTGCATTTTATTTTATGAGCACTAACCCTCTAATCAGTTTATGAGAAGTTTTGTGTGAAGAAAGTTTTTAAGTTCCAAAAGAGAGGATGATGAAGAAATTGAAGAATGGATAAGAGCTCAAGCTTGGGGATGCCCCCATGGCACCCCCTCTAAATATCAAGAACACTCAAGCATCTAAGCTTGGGGATGCCCAACTGAAAGGACACGGATGTCGCCTAGAGGGGGGGGGGGGTGAATAGGCGATTTAAAATTATTATGGTTTAGGCTTGAATAAATGCGGAATAAAACTAGTGTTTAATTTATCAAGAACAAAACCTACACAAGCTAGGTTTACCTAAGTGCACAACAACTTATGCTAAGCAAGATAAGCAACTATGTGATAGCAATATATATATGCAACTTCAAGCTCGAAGGCTATCACAAAGATAATTGCATAAGTAAAGAGCTCGGGTATAGAAATAACCGAGGCACGCGGAGACGATGATTTATCCCGAAGTTCACTTCCCAATAGAAGCTAGTCTCCGTTGGAGCGGCGCGGTGTTCACCAAAGTGAAACACCGAGTAGCCTTGAAATGGCACACCGTATCTCCTTCGTGTCCTACCACCGATGTGGCGAGGCACGAATCACTATGTTGCCGTTGAGGTTGACAACTAGAACCTTCACAAGGATGAAGCACACTCCACAAGTTGGAGGGTCTCCACCAAATGCACCGAGCCGCCAAGACTCGATTCTCCAAGGCCGGGGCACACACCACAACTCAATTGGTGGCTCCCGGCAATATCCTGAAGCCTCAAACTCCGAGACAACAATGACCGTCTAGGGCACCCCAAGTACCCTAGAGGAACAAGCTCTAGGGCACCCCAAGTACCCAAGAGTAACAAGCTTCTCAACTTCACTCAAACGAATCCTCGTAGAGAACTCAAACCGATGCACAATGCAATGGCAAGAGAACAAGTGCTCAAATCCTTCACTCTCAAATCCCACCAAAAGCAACTAATGCTTGTCGGGGGAGAAGAGAGGAAGAACAAATAAGAACTCAACAAATGGAACTCCAAGATCTAGATCCAAAGGGTTCCCCTCACTTAGAGGAGAGATTGATTGGTGGAAATGTGGATCTAGATCTCCTCTCACTTTTCCCTCAAAAATATGCAAGAATCATAGGAGGGATTGAGAGAGGGGCAAGCTTTCCAAGGTCAACAATGGTGGGAGAGAGAGAGAAAAACGTGCTGCCCTTAGTTGGGGAACCATTGGGGAAGAAGGCCCCTTAAATAGGTTCCCCAAAAAGTGACCGTTGAAGAGGAAAGTTCACTTCCCCGTGAGCCCGGCCTTGGCCCGGCCAGGCCGGCCAGGAATCTTTTCAGTGGCTGGCAGGGAGCCCGGCCTTGGGCTGTTGGAGGCCGGCCAGGTGCCAGAGGCGGCCGGCCTTGGCCCGGCCTTGGGCTGGCCAAACTGCAGGAACACCCAACACGAAAACGAACATATTTTGATCATCCGGACTCCGTTTTTGATGTTCTTGGGCTCGTTGGAAACACAATGTAGAGCTTTACAAGATCATGCGAGCTAGATCTGGGTCTGCACAGGCCAGATCTAGGCCAGAGGGGCTGGGCTGCTGCGTGGATGTCGCCTGGAGTTGGTGACGACCATGGCAGTCGGTCCCGGTTCGTGCTGGAGGTGCTTGGAGGCTTCTGATCCTGTTCGGGTTGGAGGTGGAAAATGGACCTCGTCTCTCAGCCCGTGCGGGGTGTCGGGGAACCACGACTTGGCGACTACAAAGGCAAGAGCTGCGGTGGCGGCGGTGCAAGGCTACATGGACGGTGCTGCCCCAACCCTTGGAGGCATGGAGATGAGCGATGATACGGATGAAAGCCCCGCCTGACATTTGTTGGACCGGCGGCGACGGCGCCGCTGGTGTCATTTACCTTCTTGAAGGCGTCGTCGAGGTGTGTCGGAATCTTCCTCGCTCCCCCTCGGTGTTGGATGTTGTCTCCGGGCGAAAGCCTAAATTCGAAGTTGGATTGGCGCGATGGCGGCGTCCTCGACGTCGCTCCTCCGGTGGGAGCATCATGTTTGGAGACACAGCTTGGAGGTCTATGTTGCGCTTCTTCGGTGTTCGCCGCAGTTCAAGTTCTATCTCGAGAGGTGCAATGTATGCCGTCACCGGTGAGTCCAAGACGACGCCTTTGTCGGGACTGACCAAGCCCTTCCATCTACCCCTCTTGTGTGGATGGTGCGTCGATGCGGGGAATTCAGTTGGAGTTGCTGATCTTTGGAGGTGACCAGCGGCGGTCGTGACACGGCGATGTAGATAAACTTAGAACAAGCTTTTCTTGATTTGTAGTTGCCAGGTCGGTTGTGGCTGTCCTCGGACTAGCCTTGGAGTGGAGTTCGCACTACATTCGTTGTTAGCAGCGAGCTGTGGTGTTCTTGTATGTGAAAGTCCGCCTTCTATAAAAGTAAGGTACGCAATTGCGTACTCTCGAAAAAAAACTCTTTTTCTCTGCAATAGCTGATCCTTATATGATTTGAGGAATACAACCATGTTATCACCATACACGGAAATTCGCGGGGTGATTTCTTGTCCCTCAGCAAAGGAGAGATGCACCCATCTCATTGAAACAGGTTTTCACCCCGCTTTATAAATAAAGCAACAACCGGCATACACCGACAACACGCAACACCACACATGTTGGGGCAGCAGCAAACACACTCCCAAAGAAAAGAAAATAAAAAACAAGATGGAGACATAGGCGGATCAACTAAACTACGGTGACCCGCAACTGCTGCGCCCTCCGAAGAAGTACCACCACGCTCCTAGTGCCGAATCGTCGAGTACCAAGCATCACCTTGAAGAAGGAACGCGCCCGCTGTTGCTCGGACTAGCACACTAGCCCTAGGGTTTCCCCCGGCACACAGGAAAGCGGACGAAGGTTAGCCCTGACACCCTTCAGGAAGGGATAATGCAACCCATAGTTGGAACCGCGTCGGTGTCAGCCGAGCCGACAAGGATTTCTCCCGGAAAGACCCTGACCGCAATCCCGAACGATCCGTAACATAGGAGACCGCAAGGACGAAGCTTCATGTAACATCCCAAAATTTTGAAAATCAGAAAGATCAAAAACTTTTGAAAATATATATATTTTGTTTTGGAACTTCCAAAATCATGCATACATGCATCATCTTCTTGTCTTGTTTGCATTTGAATTTTCAAAAGTGGGAAATTTAATTCCACTTGAAAACTATTTGAGAAAATATCAAAAAGGGCATATTATGCTCCATATAAATTTTTCTGATTGGTTATGATTTTATTTGTTCTATTTTGAATCTTGGTTGAGTTTTAAATTCAAACTTTGGAGTTAAAACAATTATTTTGACCTAATAGGGTATTAAATAACCCTTGTCATAAAATCAATTATTTTATTTTATTTTGTGGCAAAGTAAGTGCCAAAGTGTTCTATATTTAACAAGCATTTCAAAAAGTATTTTATCAAATTTTTCTGAAATGTTTTGGGGTGGTTTTGTTGTTGTTTTGAAAAAACAGAAATTTGAAAAAGGTTTGACAAAAAAAAGGAGAAAGCAGCCCAACCAGGCCAGACTGCAGCCGAACCGGCAAATCGGCCCAGCCGCGGCCCATCAAGCCAGCCCAGCGTCCTCTCCCCTCCTCTTTCTCGCTGACGTGCGGGACCTACCCGTCAGCTCCGTCCCCAACTGTCGCGGGAGCTCGCCCGACGCCCGTCGACCTCCGTCTTCAATCCGCACTCACGCGAGTGCTAACGGCAGCACCACCGTGCGCATATTAAACCCCTCCCTATCCTCTACCAAAGCCCCCACATCTCCCCTCCCAATAGCCCCCAGGCTGCTCATAATCCGTCGCCGTAGTCCGCCTCGGCCGCCGCCGTCGACTACCATTTCCGGTGAAGAACGTGCACCCCGTGCCTCCTCTCCTACCCCTCCCCTCTTACTTCATCCACTCGGTTCTTTTTGACAAGGTCTTGCACCTTTTCCTTTACCAGATCGACGAGTTCGTGGTCGACTGCGCCCGGCCGTCGCCACCCGCCACTCCGACGAGGAATTGCTGACGAATCCGTGCACGAGGACGACGCCAAGTTCGCCACCAAGGCCGCCTCAACGTCCTGCAACTCGTGGTAACGAAAGCCCCTTCCCCCGCCCTATAGTTTCGCCGGAACGGCCATGCCGGCCCGTCGCCGCCGTGTCGGACTCACCGGAGCAACTCCGGCAGCCTCCACAATAAACCCTAGAATCCTGACCGTCGGATCTTGCTTAAACGGCCTAGATTAGATCACTTCTATCGAACCGGTACGGTCCAGTCAGCGCACTCGTGGCAGCCCAGTCAGCACCCCCAGCTAATCAGAAGCCGCCAAATCAGATCCAGTCAGCAGCCACGTGGACACGGATTTTCTGTGTATTTTCCTTATTAGTTTTTTTCTGTCTGTTTTGCAGAAAAGCCCCTGCAACTTAGATTTATCATAACTTTTTATTGGTATGGCCAAATTCAAATATTTTTATATATTTGAAATCCTTAGAACCTGTAGAATCTTTCTGGCGTTTTAGTTTTCTGTTTTGACATGTTTAAATTTATTCAAATTTCAAATGTGTTGTTTGAGTAAATTTGGCATAACTTTAGTTTAAAAATATATTTTTGAGTGAATCCAATTGGGTTAGTTTAGTTTTGAAGTCCTCTGTCCAGTAAGACCACTCCCATATTTTCTGTAATTATTTTGTTTAATAGTAATTTTAAATTAGTGTTTATGCCCTTTTTGGGATTTGTTTTGTATTGTTGTTAAAGTAAAAATTGTTTTAAATGCATTTTGACTTCATGCATGTTTCTAAAAACCAGAAAACAATAGTTAGTATTTTATTTATGATTTTAGATGTATTTCATGCATAGCATATTTTGTTGTATTGTTATTATTGTTTTATGTTTATCTGTGGCTTGTTTATTTTAATTAGATTATTCGGAGAGACCCGGGAATTCTAGCAATTGTTGCTCCTACTCAACCTGTTTCCAAGGCAAGTGATGCTCACTGCATAAATTTCCCTAAGTATTTTGTCTATGCATGAGTAGCTATTTTGTTGAGTAGTATGCATTATAGGAGTACTACTACTATGATATGCTATGAAATCCCAAAGTAGTGTAGCCACCCCTCTTACACCAAGTTGTTGTAGTAGCCTTTAACTTAGTAGAATTGCTTAGCCTTGCAAAGATGTTGTATTGGTAAATGTTTTGAAAAATAACTAAGTTAAAGAACTACCTAGGTGAGTGGTTGGTTTAAGCATTTCCCCAGTTTTGGGAGTATAAAATTGCTAGAAGAGGTTGATTCTCCAGTTTTGGAGTATGGATCACACTGCCGACAACCACTCAGGATCAAAGAGATTTGAAGTTGCTCCAAGTTTAGATTGCTTCCCGTGCAGCCACTTGATAGATGGCCCCTATCTTGACTAAGTAGGGACTATTCCCAAAAGGTCTCGTCTCAATCTCCTCCTTTCCTTTTCACTACATAAGGGTCAAGGACAGAATGGGTTGATTGAGTCTTGTGGTGAAAGTGCACAACCTCTCGAGAGTGTCAAACTATGATCATAGCCGTGTCCCCGGTTACGGACAATTCTGAGCAGCTGGACAAGGAAGACAACGGAAGAATCTCATCATGCCAACTTCTAAATAAAACTTGTTAGTGAACAACAATAAGTGACTCACCGGAGTTTACCATGTGTAGTCACCTGACACACTGGAGTTTACCAAGTGTTGTCACGGTTATGCTGGAGTTTCCCAGTGTTACCACTTATTGAGTCAAAAATGTTTTTATAGGATAAAACTTGCTTTACGCAAAGAGCCTTCAAAACTCCACCAGCCAGATATGCATATAGATGTTAGAAGTTTTCCTTTATGAGTCCACAAGTATCACTTGCCAGATCCAGTCATATGGTTCTGACCAATTTTTGGCTGCAACGCTTTTACTGTTGCAGGTTGTCTTGACGATTAGTGACGATTAGTAAGGATCGAATCAGGGTTTCGAGTCTTCAACCAACATGCTCGCCTGTGGCTGCATCGAGATGATGAGGACTCCATGCTTTATGTTATTTATTCCGCTGCAACTCTTTCAAAGCTAGCTTCGAGCTATGCACCTTGTAATGAATATTTATAACTTCTGGATCATTCGTGTAATAAATTGATACAATGTTATGGTATTCATCGTAAACTGTGTGTGCTAGCGATTCGATCCAGGGACTAGCACTATACACAGGGATCTTGCCAATTTTTAAGTGCAGGTCCGCTACACTTCACCACCACCAGACTCGCTGCTCGCCAACATGCGCCACCACGTACATGAAGCCATCATCGTCATCTCACCGAAGCCACCGTGATGAGGACAACAAGATAGAGGCGAGGAGTAGATAGTACCGGGGTTAGCAGAACCGCGGCCGCGCGGGAGGGAACTACATCCACCACCGAAGACGGTAGCCGATCGGACGCGGTCGCAGAGCACACTAGTACCCCTTAGGTCCGGCCAGGCCCGGCCACGCTGCACGGGCCCGTAAAGCCCCCGCGGGAGCACACCAATCCTAAGCGGGTCCAACCGGGCTCAGATCTAGCCCGTGAAGCCCGCCACCACGCTGCAACAAGTCGGCAGCCATCGCTGCTTCCCCTGCAGCCTCTACCTTGCTATCTGCTGCCGAACACGCTGCAGATCGGACCGGCCCGTCCTGATCCAGATAGGGCCCGTAGGGCCCCGATCTGGGCCACCGTAGTCGCTGCGCGCCGCCGCCCGCACTACGCCGACCCACAGCTCTGCGTGCGCTACCGCCACCACGTCGCCACCCCGCCGGAGCCGGACCGCCACCGCCAGGGAGAGAGAGCCCTTCCTCCACTCACCACCGGCGCGTGTAGGGACAAGCCACCGGCACCGCCCGGGCCTCGCCCAGCAGCTGCTGTCGGCGGCAGCGACGAGGATGAGACGGGAAGGGGAGGACCGAGCTGTGGCGGAGGCGGGTGCGCTCCGCCGCCACGGGGGGCGGCGGGACAGGGGAAAAGGGAGGAGGGAGAGGAGCGGACGCGGTGGACGGCGCCGACGATGACGCGGAGGGGTCAGGGAGGAGAGGGAAGGCGGCGGCGGCGCGGGTGGGAACCCTAGCTTTCGCGAGAGTGGAGCACTTGGTCTGGATGTTCTTTATCGTGCTGGCCCTGTCCTGCTAGGAGCTACAAATCCGAATGGTCACTTTTCAGATGAGCCCATCTTCCTCTGGCTTTTTGAACAAAAGCGGAGAGCATCCATGTTAGGACCCGAGGGTTCCCAACAGCATCGCCGAAGAAGGGAGGAGGAAGGAGGAGCACGACGCTCAGATCTCGAACTAGGAACTGGAAATAAAAGACATGAAAGGAAATAACAGGAAAGGAAATTAGGGTGTGTCTATTGCGTGCCACCCATCCATCCTCTCCTGCTCCTTTATATCCAAAGAGCAGGACCACGCAATAATTCAGTACATCGGTTTAACTGGCTAAAAGCCTTTAGAGCAAAGAAAACATACTTAGCGCTAATTAGATAGGAACTTGGTATCGACGATCCTGGACCATCCAATGGAGCCGAAGCGGTACGGACTGATCATGGCAGTTCCATATTGTCGCTGAGGCTTGCACATCTTCAGACTTGTCGCTGCACAGGTTCAGGGTCCTGACAGTACTCCCCCTTGAGACAAGACCTCGGGGCTTGAAGGAAGGAAAGGTTTGCTGGATGAACGCAACGTCTTCCTAGGTGGCCTCAGCAGGTAACATTCCTTCCTAGTGAATGATCCATTGTGGGACTGCTACATCATAAGAGCCTGCAGAACGAGGTACTTGGCGATACTGAAGGATAGCAGTAGGAAAGGTCTTGATTTTACCTTCTGGTGTTAGTAGAGAGATCTGGGGGTTTGGTACATCATGTGTGCCGGTATGCTTTTTTAGCTGGCTTATGTGGAAGACATTGTGGAGCAGAACCCCCTCAGGTAGCTGGAGTTTGTAAGCTCGTTGCCCAACTGGTTGAAGCACTCGGAATGGTCCATACCATTTGGAAGCGAGTTTCAGTGGATTCCCGGATCCTAGGGCATGTTCTCTGTGAGGTTATATTTTGATGTATACCATGTCGCTTGTGCTGAAAACCTGTTCTGTTCGGTTGGTTTCAGCATATTTCTTCATGTTCTTTTGTGCCTTAGCCAGATTTCTTTGCAGTAAGGACAACATGTGTTCCTTTTCAGCTGTGCTTGCAGGTTCCTCTCCAGCAGCTGCTCCGAGAGATGGTATGTCAGGAAGTGCCGAGGGTTTGTACTCATATAATGCTTCAAATGGAGATATTTGAATGGCAGAATGGAAACTGCTGTTGTACCACCCCACGGCAGCTGCTATCCACTTCATCCACTTCTTGGGTTCAGAGAAAGCCATGCATCTCTAGTATTCCTCCAAGCATTGGTTAACCCTTTCCGTTTGACCATCTGACTCAGGCTGATATGTTGTTGAAAAGTGCAATGAAATGTTGAGAGCTGAGAGAATTTCTTGCTATAACTTGCTGGTGAAAATTATGTCTCTATTAGTGGTGATGATTTGTGGAGGGCCATGTAATTTGAATATGTTGGACATGAATAAATCAGCCACTGACTGTACTGTGTATGGATGTGACACGGGCAAGAAATGTGCATATTTGGTGAGCCTGTCGACCACTACTAGGATCGCATCCTTGCCTTGGGATTTGGGAAGCCCTTCAACAAAATCCATGCTTATTTCACACCATTTTGCAGTTGGTATGGGGAGGGGTTGTAGCAAGCGTGGATATTGGATCCTTTCAGTTTTAGAGATCTGGCAGACATGGCATGAAGCAATTTTGTCTTCAATGAATCTTTTAAGTTTTGGCCAGAAAAAAAGTTGTTTGATTCGGTGATAGGTGACCCAGTTCCCTGAGTGGCCTCCAAACATTGAGGAGTGGAAGGTGTCAAAGATTTTGGTTCTGAGCTCAGTAGCAGGACCCACATATATCCTTCCCTTGTATCTCAGTATACCTGACTGAACAGAGTAATTGGGCTGGGAATCCTTGTTGATGGCCAATTGCTGTAGGAGCTTGGTACATTGTTGAAAGGACACAGATGTTGCCTAGAGGGGGGGGGGGGGTGAATAGGCGATTTAAAATTATTACGGTTTAGGCTCGAATAAATGCGGAATAAAACTAGTGTTTAATTTATCAGGCACAAAACCTACACAAGATAGGTTTACCTAAGTGCACCAATAGCTTATGCTAAGCAAGATAAGCAACTATGTGATAGCAATATATATATATGCAACTTCAAGCTCGAAGGCAATCACAAAGATAATTGCATAAGTAAAGAGCTCGGGTATAGAAATAACCGAGACACGCGGAGACGATGATTTATCCCGAAGTTCACTTCCCAATAGAAGCTAGTCTCCGTTGGAGCGGTGCAGTGTTCACCAAAGTGAAACACCGAATAGCCTTCAAATGGCACACCATATCTCCTTTGTGTCCTACCACCGATGTGGCGAGGCACGAGTCACTATGTTGCCGTTGAGGTTGACAACTAGAACCTTCACAAGGATGAAGCACACTCCACAAGTTGGAGGGTCTCCACCAAATGCACCGAGCCACCAAGACTCGATGCTCCAAGGCCGGAGCACACACCACAACTTAATTGGAGGCTCCCAACAAATCCCGCGAGCCACCAAAACTACGAGATGAACAAGGTTGAGCCACACTCCACAACCTAATTGGAGGCTCCCAACAAATCCCGAGAGCCACCAAAACTCTGAGATATCAACAACCGTCTAGGGCACCCACGTACCCTAGAGAAACAAGCTCTAGGGAACCCAAGCACCCAAGAGTAACAAGCTTCTCAACTTCACTCAAACGAATCCTCGTAGAGAACTCAAACCGATGCACAATGCAATGGCAAGAGCACAAGTGCTCAAATCCTTACCAAAAGCAACTAATGCTTGTGGGGGGAGAAGAGAGGAAGAACAAAGAAGAACTCAACAAATGGAACTCCAAGATCTAGATCTAAAGGGTTCCCCTCACTTAGAGGAGAGATGGATTGGTGAATGTAGATCTAGATCTCCTCTCTCTTTTCCCTCTAATTGGAGGCAAGAATCATGGAGGAATAGAGATAAATCCAAGCTCAAGGAGGTCAACAATGGGGGGCTTTTTCGTGCTTGAAACCCTAGTCACTTGGGGAATAAGGGGGGCTTTTATAGGACCCCACAAAAAAGAGTCGTTGCAGGAAAAACAGGGACCGGATATTCCGGTTCAAGTTTGTACTGGAATTTCCGCCCCAGTCCGCGCAACTACTGAAACCTTCTGGAGGTCACCAGATATTTCCAACCGGAGATTTCTAGAAGGACCGACATATCCGGTTTTCTAAAAACTAACAGAAACATCAAAACGAAAACTGCAATAACTTTTTCATCCGGACTCCGATTTCGATGATCTGGGCTCGTTGGAATCACAACAAAGAGCTCTACAAGATCATGGAGATGAACATCATAGTCCATCATGTGAGGAGGAAAACACAATAAGAGAGTTTGTGTAACAGCCCCACTTTTGGACCCAGAAAATATGAGTAAAATTTTCACTTTTTGCATCTCATTTGCATCATGGCATATTTATTCAATTTGCTTCACCTGAAATAATAAGGGAGCAACACTTTAGAAACCAAAGGTGATGAAGTGAGTGGTGAACAAATTGCAAAGCAACTAATCATATTTGTCCAGGAAGTTCTAACTAATAACAAATATGGTTGTGGCAAATATTAATGCAATTGCAAATTCAATTATTTAAATAAAACCCTAAAATGCAAGAGGGCAAATTCTGAAATGTTACCACATGAAATATTTTCCAAATGGGCTGAAACTTTTACCACAGGTCCTGAATAATATATTATGGCTCTGTGAATTTTTCCAGAATTTTTAAAAGTAATTAAGGGCCTCAAATAAATGCCTGCACTTGCTGGAATTAAGAAAAGGGAAAAGAATAGAACCCTGACAGTGGGTCCCCCCTGTCAGGATCGTCACTGTGGCGACAGGGGAAACCCTGGCGCCATGGCTGCGCCCACCTTGCCGCCGTGGCCTCCCCCTCGCTTCCCTGGCCCCCATGGAGGTTAAAGAGGACCCCCCACGACCGCGTGCTCCTCCTCCCCTCCTTTTCTCCCCACCTGCAGAAACCCTAGACGCGTCCACGCCATGGCCGCCGACTGAGCCGAGCGCCGCCGCCAATCGCCGTCGACTCCGGCCGCCAGGAGTAGATCGAGCTGCACCAGGAGAACCGCCTCGCCGTCTTCTTCCTCCTCCTCCAGTCAATCGAGCTCGGGAGCCCGGGATCGACGCGAGCATCTCCGTCTCCTTCGCCCCCGACCGACGGCCGCCGAGCTCAATCGCCGCCGCACCAGCCCTCCCCCCTTCACCGGCGAGCATCCCTACGTGCTCGGGGTGAGCTCACGGTCCTTCTGGACACCTCCCCGTCGCTCCTTCCTCTCTGCATCGCGGTATCTAGCTAGCCCGAGCCGCGCCGCCGCCATAGCTCGTCGCCGGCGCCTCTCCGGTGACCTTTTGGTCACACCCCGCCGCCACCTAGGTCGTCTCCACGCGTAGATCGTTCGGGTAGCCGCCGTTAGGGCTAGATCGGCGCCCAGCGACGGATCCGTCCACGACGTCGCCGTCGGTGACCGCGCTCTCGCGCCGGTCCTGGCCGCCCGGCGCCGGTCAAACCTGCCACTGGGCCTGCGCACCGACGTGGACGCCAACGTGGCCCGGCCCCGCTTGTCTGTCTCTGCGTCTAGCTCCAGCCCGGTGTAAAAACGTTTCGGCCGAATTTCCTGGAATTTGTAAATTTGGCAGAAAATTAAGTTGAACTTTGAATTGTCATAACTTTTGAACCACTTGTCCAAAAATTGCAAATAATATGTCAAAATGCTCAGCAACAAAATGTCTACCTGTTGGTACCCTTGGTTAATTTAGTTTGTCAAAATAAATTGCCTTTAATTGCTGAACACTAAAATGGCAGAATTAATATCGATTTTGTTAAATCCATAACTTTAGTTCTATATGTCCAAAAATTGTGTTCAATAGCTCAAAATGATCAGTGGACAATATGCTATCTACCTATGTTATTATCACAGCATGCAACTAACTTTTACTTTGATGTCATTTTCGAATTGGTTAAAATAATATCAATTGCTTAACCGTTTCAATCACTATTTCCTCACCGTTAATCGGAAAAATGCAAACAAGGTACCAAAACGATCAGTGGGTTAATATCTATCAAATAATGTCATTTTCATGCATATTTACCTCATATTTCAGTACTGGACATTTTGGATATTCACCTAATTCACTAAGTTAAAGATGGAGTTTTTAACCCGTTAATTGCAATATTTATTTTAGGGGTTCCATTTAACTTGTGGGAGATGCCCAATACCTTTCAATGCATAATATGACCATATCATCATGATTGTGCATTGCACCTTGTATTCTTGTTATTTATTTCCTTCTTGTGTTGTTTGTGTTTCGGTAGATTCTGGAGTCGAGGTTCCACCACAATACCTTGACAACCAGCGCGACCAGTACTACCAGCAAGGCAAGAGCTAACCTAACCTTCTTGGCATACTCATCTATTACCAAGTATTTTTATCCACCATACTATTACTGCATTCGATTCTGGTGACCAGTTGGGGTCAGTGTATATAATATCCTATCATTGCATGTTCCCTGAACCATTACCTGTTTCCCCACCTATGAACCATAGGTTGAAGTGTTGGCCTGAGATAATCTATTTCTTTGTATGTCATGCTTAGATATGCTTAGCCATGCTTAGTCGAATGCTTAGTTGTCCGTTGATAATTTCCATGCTTGTGAAGTTGAATTGGAATGTCGGACAGTTGTGGTTACTTGTGTACTAATTAATTGCTAAAAGGCTTGGATGAGTTGCCAACAAGGTTGCTGGTGTCTTTCCCTCATTCTTGCCGCCTAGGTGCGAGTCTCGTCGCTTGAACCAAGAACCGAGTGCGTGCTACCACGGTGGGGGTATGGGCTCCCTTACTACCGAATAATTAGTGCGGGCGTATCCAGGGTCCTCTAGTTTGCGCTTTCCATTTGCGAGTGTGTGGCTGGTGATGAAAAAGATATGATGATGATGATGGTGATAGGAGTGGCGATGGGGCAGGGGTGTTGAAATAGGCGCTGAACTTGTCCTGTCGTCACGATGACCCTTGGATAGTCCCATAGCTTGTAAAGGTTTAACCGCGCCTCGCCCTGCCGGCTTTCCCCGGAAGAGAGCTAATTGCTAGGCAAGGGGTCGGACGGTACCGGATGGCTAAAAACAGTACACCCCTGCAGGTTTAATCTTTTCGAAAAGCCGTGTCCGCGGTTATGGACAAATCTTGGGAATTGATTATTAGATCATAGATACCTGAACCTTAATCAATGGCAGCTAGAGGTTGCATAATCAACGTGTGATAAAAGGTTCATTTCCTCGAGGGTGATTCGAGGGAGTGCCTTGGTGGAGATAAGTTGGAGTTGCTGATACAGTAGGTTCCCGTGAACCGAAGAGAAAAGTGTTACCCTCTTATCCCCTTATTAAAACCTTCTGATTAGACGATGCATGAGTCCTAGTCTTCGGAAGGAAACCAAACCTAGCTTTATGCAAAACAACCACTTATATAAGCTTTGAAAGCCTCCGTCAGCATCGGGCCTATATCGCCCTACTAATTCTTGCGAGTACGTCGTACTCAGCCTTGCTTTGTTGATTATTATTTGTTTCAGAGGAGGACGCCACCGAACTGGAAGGTGGGTTCTACGTTGACTTCGACGAGTAGTCCTGGGGTTCCCAGGTGGCAGCTTGGGACGTCATGGAACAGGCTGGCACGGGATGTTTATCTTTAGGCCTCTTAGGCCATAATTTGGATCTTGTTGTTTAGACAACTTTAATTTGCTTCCGCTTGTTGTAATGATGGGTCAGTGACCTCTGATGTGTCATTTGCTATCTTTCTCAATTATATGAGTTGAACTATGATATCTTTGTGTCGTAGAGTCTGTGATGTGCCAGTTCGTTCCACAAGTCTCGGTCTCTTTACTATACATGGAAGCGATGTCTGAGCTTATGGCATGATTGAGGTGTTGTGTGCCGATGATCCATTCCGAGCACACCTGCCAAAGTGTATTGGCCTGGGATTGGTAAACCCAGTAACCCTCAATTGTGTAGCATGACCGGTTACACAACGCTCCACTGTATAGTTCTGGGGTCGGGGCGCTACAAATTGGTATCAGAGCGGACTGCCTGTAGGAAACCCGTTCTACTGGTCGATGTCGAGTCTAGTGTTCGAAAACTATTTTAACCTAAAAAGGAGTTGTGAAAACCATCTTAGGATTCTTTTTACTCCTTATCCAACTCGCTCTACTCTGAGTTCTCTTACCTCTATTTGATTTAACGATGCTTCTGCTCGTCTGCAAATCCAAATCTTTAGGATCACGGGGTTGGGTTCTATCTTAGTTACTGGTTCACTTTGCTCGTCTGCAAATTCTAAAGCCCGAAGAAAGGAAATGTTGCGGATCGTCAAGAAATTCCCTTGCTTTAGCCCAAGATCTTGAACCGAAGGTCCCGGATTGTGCTAGGGCTCAGGTGTAATGATTTATGGGGTTGTCACCCATGTGAGCATTATGCTATTCGTGAGTCCCAGTGCATGAAGCTGATCTTTAACCCAAGATCTTTTCCGTTGAACCCTGGTGCTAATGTTGAACCCTGCATCATGTTGGCAAAATTTGAAGTTAGTCTTCAAACTCGAGGTTGCCGCCGTAATTGACCTGCTCAGCAATGCTCTTCTCTGTCACTAGCCGTACCTGGACTTTCTGTCATGAAACCATCTAGATCAAGATAAGAGTGCTCATCGCGAGTTTCCCAGCTATCTTTGTGATTCCTCCGGTAACACCGATTCCTGAAACCCTTTCGGCACTAGTTGTCGGAAGAGTACTAACAAAGGTTTCTGCAATATCGTGGTTGCCTTGATTTGTTTTGTGCCATCTCAAATCTCTATATCAGGAAGAAGTCTAATGATCTATCCTAAGTGACTAGTTATGGTTACTAACTGCGTCCTTGTCAAATCTACAGAATGGCACAACGTCCTCCGCTCTACCAAAACGAAGCCACTCCGTGGGACCAGTGGACACCCGTTGATCGGCAAAAATCCCATACAACTAAAGATCTGCCCAAGAAAAGTAGTGAGCACCTCACCGGAGTTAGAGGGCCGGACGCCAATGTGATAGACAAACGCAGGTGCTACATCTGTAAGGAACCCGGTCATCCGTGCAGGGAGTGCCCCCTTCGGTACCCCGGTAGGAGAGGAGCACCACGAGGAAAGGGGTGCAGTCAGTGCGGAAGGGGTGGACATCAGGCGAGTCAATGCCACGGCAGTTGCCCGCACTGTTTCAACGAGCATCCACTTGGCGGTTGCCCAACCGTTAGTGCCACTTGCTACCTATGCGAAGGGAATGATCATCCTCCAGCTGAGTGTCCTATGGAAGTCGTAGTAGACGCATTAAAGGATGTCCGTGATAAAATCGCTCAGTACGCCATCCACGCCCCGAGGAAGAAGCGCCAGAGGTAGACAACCCGGGAGACACGCCTGCTACACCTGTGGCCAGATGGGTCACTACTGCTGGGAGTGCCCCAACGCCTCTGCTGACGAAGCTAAAGAGGACCCCAGCGTCCTTATGGGTGAGCTATGCATCAACAACCCTCTGCTACAGTTTGTTAATTCTGGAGCATCGTCTTCTTTCATCTTCATGTCATTGCACACAAACCATCAAATACCCTTTGAGGATATGGACTCCCCTCTAGTGGTCAATCCTTATCATCTTACCGGTGTCTCCCAATCTAGCTCGTGCTCTGGAGCTGGGCAATGAATGCCTATGTCTTGAAAAATTAGTGCCCCTACCTTCTGTCACTGACGCAACCTTCCCCTTCAGACCTGCAAGGCCTGAAGTGTCCGCACACCTAACCAACTCAGAACCTCAAGCAGAAATGATGATTGGGGTTCGTCGAGAGCATGACCTAAGCCTGCTAGGAGTCCTGACAAGGCCGGTGTTGTAGCTCACGCACCTCACCGGAAGGCCCGTTGACGAAATCTCTTAAGTCTTTAACCTCAACCACTATGCCTGGATCGTGGGTAATTCTTGGGTATGCCCGGATTCAGTCATCTTTCTCAAAGACGTATGGTCTTGTGCAAAGTTCATATTTCCAACCTTGGAGAAAATTTGTCTATCACCTTGAGCCATCTTCTGACTTCTCGTCGGCACGTCATGCTTGCTACCTTACTCTCTGCAACAAGGAAGATCAACGTGGGATCCAGAAGATCATTGAAGTTAAGAGTTGTCATGTCTCCCTCATCCCTCTTCCTACTCTAGGAATCTCGGGGCGAGATTCTTGTAAGGGGGATAGAGTTGTAAAGCCCATTTGGACCCAGAAATATGAGTAAAAATTTTCACTTTTTGCATCTCATTTGCATCATGGCATATTTATTCAATTTGCTTCACCTGAAATAATAAGGGAGCAGCAACACTTTAGAAACCAAAGGTGATGAAGTGAGTGGTGAACAAATTGCAAAGCAACTAATCATATTTGTCCAGGAAGTTCTAACTAATAACAATATGGTTGTGGCAAATATTAATGCAATTGCAAATTCAATTATTTAAATAAAAGCCTAAAATGCAAGAGAGCAATTATTGAAATATTACCACATGAAATATTTTCCAAATGGCTGCAAATTTTACCACAGGTCCTGAATAATATTATGGCTCTGTGAATTTTTCCAGAATTTTTAAAAGTATTAAGGGCCTCAAATAAATGCCTGCACTTGCTGGAATTAAAGAAAAGGGAAAAGAATAGAACCCTGACAGTGGGTCCCCCCTGTCAGGATCGTCACTGTGGCGACAGGGGAACCCTGGCGCCATGGCCGCGCCACCTTGCCGCCGTGGCCTCCCCCTCGCTTCCCTGGCCCCCATGGAGGTTAAAGAGGACCCCCACGACCGCGTGCTCCTCCTCCCCTCCTTTTCTCCCCACCTGCAGAAACCCTAGACGCGTCCACGCCATGGCCGCCGACTGAGCCGAGCGCGCCGCCAATCGCCGTCGACTCCGGCCGCCAGGAGTAGATCGAGCTGCACCAGGAGAACCGCCTCGCCGTCTTCTTCCTCCTCCTCCAGTCAATCGAGCTCGGGAGCCCGGGATCGACGCGAGCATCTCCGTCTCCTTCGCCCCCGACCGACGGCCGCCGAGCTCAATCGCCGCCGCACCAGCCCTCCCCCTTCACCGACGAGCATCCCTACGTGCTCGGGTGAGCTCACGGTCCTTCTGGACACCTCCCCGTCGCTCCTTCCTCTCTGCATCGCGGTATCTAGCTAGCCCGAGCCGCGCCGCCGCCATAGCTCGTCGCCGGCGCCTCTCCGGTGACCTTTTGGTCACACCCCCGCCGCCACCTAGGTCGTCTCCACGCGTAGATCGTTCGGGTAGCCGCCGTTAGGCTAGATCGGCGCCCAGCGACGGATCCGTCCACGACGTCGCCGTCGGTGACCGCGCTCCGCGCCGCGTCCTGGCCGCCCGGCGCCGGTCAAACCTGCCACTGGGCCTGCGCACCGACGTGGACGCCAACGTGGCCCGGCCCCGCTTGTCTGTCTCTGCGGCTAGCTCCAGCCCGGTGTAAAACGTTTCGGCCGAATTTCCTGGAATTTGTAATTTTGGCAGAAATTAAGTTGAACTTTGAATTGTCATATCTTTTGAACCACTTGTCCAAAAATTGCAAATAATATGTCAAAATGCTCAGCAACAAAATGTCTACCTGTTGGTACCCTTGGTTATTTATTTAGTTTGCCAAAATAAATTGCCTTTAATTGCTGAACACTAAAATGGCAGAATTAATATCGATTTGTTAATCCATAACTTAGTTCTATATGTCCAAAAATTGTGTTCAATAGCTCAAAATGATCAGTGGACAATAAGCTATCACCTCATGTCATTTGAGAGAGTTGGAGAATTAAATTTAGTGCTGTTTACCAAAAATTACTAAAATGGCAGATTTAATTCATTTATTGGGAATATCATAACTTGATGTTTAATACTTCAAAAATTGCAAATGATATACCAAAATGACCAGCAAAGCAAATGCTATCTACCTATGTTAATATCACAGCATGCAAACTAATTTTACTTTGATGTCATTTTCGAATTGGTTAAAATGATTTATCAATTGCTTAACCGTTAACCGTTTCAATCACTATTTCCTCACCGTTAATCGGAAAAATGCAAACAAGGTACCAAAACGATCAGTGGGTTAATATCTATCAATAATGTCATTTTCATGCATTTACCTCATATTTCAGTACTGGACATTTTGGATATTCACCTAATTCACTAAGTTAAAGATGGAGTTTTGACCCGTTAATGCAATATTTATTTTAGGGGTTCCATTTAACTTGTGGGAGATGCCCAATACCTTTCAATGCATAATATGACCATATCATCATGATTGTGCATTGCACCTTGTATTCTTGTTATTTATTTCCTTCTTGTGTTGTTTGTGTTTCGGTAGATTCTGGAGTCGAGGTTCCACCACAATACCTTGACAACCAGCGCGACCAGTACTACCAGCAAGGCAAGAGCTAACCTAACCTTCTTGGCATATCTCATCCTATTACAATTATTTTTATCCACCATAATATTGCATTCGTTTCTGCAACAAGCTTTTGGTCAGTGTATAGAGTATCCTATCACTTGCATGTTCCCTGAACCATTACCTGTTTCCCCACCTATAACCATAGGTTGAAGTGTTGGCCTGAGATAATCATGTCTGTTGTATGTCATGCTTAGATATGCTTAGCCATGCTTAGTCGAATGCTTAAGTTGTCCGTTGATATTTCCATGCTTGTGAAGTTGAATGGAATGTCGGACAGTGGTGGACTTGTGTATAATTAATTGCTAAAAGGCTGGATGAGTTGCCAACAAGGTGCTGGTGTTTGTCTCATTCTTGCCGCCTAGTGCGAGTTCTATCGCTTGAACCAAGAACCGAGCGTGCTTCCAGGTGGGGTATGGGCTCCCTTACTAACCGAATAATAGTGCGGGCGTATCCAAGGGTCCTCTAGTTTGCGCTTTCCATTTGCGAGTGTGGGCCGCTGGATGAAGATGAAAAGATGATGTGATGGATGATGATGATAGGAGTGGCGATGGGGCAGGGTGTTGAAATAGGCGCTGAACTTGTCCTGTCGTCACGATGACCCTTGGATAGTCCCATGCTTTGTAAAGGTTTAACCGCGCCGCCCTGCCGGCTTTCCCCGGAAGAGAGCTTGTACAGGCAAGGGGTCGGACGGTACCGATGGTAAAAAACAGTACACCCCTGCAGGGTTTAATCTTTTCGAAAAGCCGTGTCCGCGGTTATGGACAAATCTTGGGAAGATTGAGATCATAGAAACCTGAACCTGATCTAATCAAATGGCAGCTAAGGTTGCATAATCAACGTGTGATAAAGGTTCATTTCCTCGAGGGTGATTCGAGGGAGTGCCTTGGTGGAGATAGTTGGAGTTGCTGATTACAGTAGGTTCCCCGTGAACCGAAGAGAAAAGTGTTACCTCTTATCCCCTTATGAAAACCTTCTGATTAGACGATGCCATGAGTCCTAGTCTTCGGAAGGAAACAAAACCAGCTTTATGCAAAACAACCACTTATATAGCTTTGAAGCCTCCGTCAGCATCGGGCCTATATCGCCCTACTAATTCTTGCGAGTACGTCGTACTCAGCCTTGCTTTGTTGATTATTGTTTGTTTCAGAGGAGGACGCCACCGAACTGGAAGGTGGGTTCTACGTTGACTTCGACGAGTAGTCTGGGGTTCCCAGGTGGCAGCTTGGGACGTCATGGAACAGGCTGGCACGGGATGTTTATCTGTAGGCCTCTTAGGCCATAATTTGGATCTTGTTGTTTAGACACTTTAATTTGCTTCCGCTTGTTGTAATGATGGGTCAGTGACCTCTGATGTGTCATTTGCTATCTTTCTCAATTATATGAGTTGAACTATGATATCTTTGTGTCGTAGAGTCTGTGATGTGCCAGTTCGTTCCACAAGTCTCGGTCTCTTTACTATACATGGAAGCGATGTCTGAGCTTATGGCATGATTGAGGTGTTGTGTGCCGATGATCCATTCCGAGCACACCTGCCAAGTGTATTGGCCTGGGATTGGTAAACCCAGTAACCCTCAATTGTGTAGCATGACCGGTTACACAACGCTCCACTGTATAGTTCTGGGGTCGGGGCGCTACAAATTGGTATCAGAGCAGTACTGCCTGTAGGAAACCCGTTCTACTGGTCGATGTCGAGTCTAGTGTTCGCAAAAACTATTTTAACCTAAAAAGGAGTTGTGAAAACCATCTTAGGATTCTTTTTACTCCTTATCCAACTCGCTCTACTCTGAGTTCTCTTACCTCTATTTGATTTAACGATGCTTCTGCTCGTCTGCAAAATCCAAATCTTTAGGATCACGGGGTTGGGTTCTATCTTCAGTTACTGGTTCACTTTGCTCGTCTGCAAATTCTAAAGCCCGAAGAAAGGAAATGTTGCGGATCGTCAAGAAATTCCCTTGCTTTAGCCCAAGATCTTGAACCGAAGGTCCCGGATTGTGCTAGGGCTCAGGTGTAATGATTTATGGGGGTTGTCACCCATGTGAGCATTATGCTATTCGTGAGTCCCAGTGCATGAAGCTGATCTTTAACCCAAGATCTTTTCCGTTGAACCCTGGTGCTAATGATTGAACCCTGCATCATGTTGGCAAAATTTGAAGTTAGTCTTCAAACTCGAGGTTGCCGCCGTAATTGACCTGCTCAGCAATGCTCTTCTCTGTCACTAGCCGTACCTGGACTTTCTGTCATGAAACCATCTAGATCAAGATAAGAGTGCTCATCGCGAGTTTCCCAGCTATCTTTGTGATTCCTCCGGTAACACCGATTCCTGAAACCCTTTCGGCACTAGTTGTCGGAAGAGTACTAACAAAGGTTTCTGCAATATCGTGGTTGCCTTGATTTGTTTTGTGCCATCTCAAATCTCTATATCAGGAAGAAGTCTAATGATCTATCCTAAGTGACTAGTTATGGTTACTAACTGCGTCCTTGTCAAATCTACAGAATGGCACAACGTCCTCCGCTCTACCAAAACGAAGCCACTCCGTGGGACCAGTGGACACCCGTTGATCGGCAAAAATCCCATACAACTAAAGATCTGCCCAAGAAAAGTAGTGAGCACCTCACCGGAGTTAGAGGGCCGGACGCCAATGTGATAGACAAACGCAGGTGCTACATCTGTAAGGAACCCGGTCATCCGTGCAGGGAGTGCCCCCTTCGGTACCCCGGTAGGAGAGGAGCACCACGAGGAAAGGGGTGCAGTCAGTGCGGAAGGGGTGGACATCAGGCGAGTCAATGCCACGGCAGTTGCCCGCACTGTTTCAACGAGCATCCACTTGGCGGTTGCCCAACCGTTAGTGCCACTTGCTACCTATGCGAAGGGAATGATCATCCTCCAGCTGAGTGTCCTATGGAAGTCGTAGTAGACGCATTAAAGGATGTCCGTGATAAAATCGCTCAGTACGCCATCCACACGCCCCGAGGAAGAAGCGCCAGAGGGTAGACAACCCCGGGAGACACGCCTGCTACACCTGTGGCCAGATGGGTCACTACTGCTGGGAGTGCCCCAACGCCTCTGCTGACGAAGCTAAAGAGGACCCCAGCGTCCTTATGGGTGAGCTATGCATCAACAACCCTCTTGCTACAGTTTTGTTAATTCTGGAGCATCGTCTTCTTTCATCTTCATGTCATTGCACACAACCATCAAATACCCTTTGAGGATATGGACTCCCCTCTAGTGGTCAATTCTTATCATCTTACCGGTGTCTCCCAATCTAGCTCGTGCTCTGGAGCTGGGCAATGAATGCCTATGTCTTGAAAAATTAGTGCCCCTACCTTCTGTCACTGACGCAACCTTCCCCTTCAGACCTGCAAGGCCTGAAGTGTCCGCACACCTAACCAACTCAGAACCTCAAGCAGAAATGATGATTGGGGTTCGTCGAGAGCATGACCTAAGCCTGCTAGGAGTCCTGACAAGGTCGGTGTTGTAGCTCACGCACCTCACCGGAAGGCCCGTTGACGAAATCTCTTAAGTCTTTAACCTCAACCACTATGCCTGAGGATCGTGGGTAATTCTTGGGTATGCCCGGATTCAGTCATCTTTCTCAAAGACGTATGGTCTTGTGCAAAGTTCATATTTCCAACCTTGGAGAAAATTTGTCTATCACCTTGAGCCATCTTCTGACTTTCTCGTCGGCACGTCATGCTTGCTACCTTACTCTCTGCAACAAGGAAGATCAACGTGGGATCCAGAAGATCATTGAAGTTAAGAGTTGTCATGTCTCCCTCATCCCTCTTCCTACTCTAGGAATCTCGGGGCGAGATTCTTGTAAGGGGGATAGAGTTTAACAGCCCCACTTTTGGACCCAGAAAATATGAGTAAAATTTTCACTTTTTGCATCTCATTTGCATCATGGCATATTTATTCAATTTGCTTCACCTGAAATAATAAGGGAGCAACACTTTAGAAACCAAAGGTGATGAAGTGAGTGGTGAACAAATTGCAAAGCAACTAATCATATTTGTCCAGGAAGTTCTAACTAATAACAAATATGGTTGTGGCAAATATTAATGCAATTGCAAATTCAATTATTTAAATAAAAGCCTAAAATGCAAGAGAGCAATTATTGAAATATTACCACATGAAATATTTTCCAAATGGGCTGAAATTTTTACCACAGGTCCTGAATAATATATTATGGCTCTGTGAATTTTTCCAGAATTTTTAAAAGTAATTAAGGGCCTCAAATAAATGCCTGCACTTGCTGGAATTAAAGAAAAGGGAAAAGAATAGAACCCTGACAGTGGGTCCCCCCTGTCAGGATCGTCACTGTGGCGACAGGGGAAACCCTGGCGCCATGGCCGCGCCCACCTTGCCGCCGTGGCCTCCCCCTCGCTTCCCTGGCCCCCATGGAGGTTAAAGAGGACCCCCGACCGCGTGCTCCTCCTCCCCTCCTTTTCTCCCCACCTGCAGAAACCCTAGACGCGTCCACGCCATGGCCGCCGACTGAGCCGAGCGCCGCCGCCAATCGCCGTCGACTCCGGCCGCCAGGAGTAGATCGAGCTGCACCAGGAGAACCGCCTCGCCGTCTTCTTCCTCCTCCTCCAGTCAATCGAGCTCGGGCCCGGGATCGACGCGAGCATCTCCGTCTCCTTCGCCCCCGACCGACGGCCGCCGAGCTCAATCGCCGCCGCACCAGCCCAGCCCTCCCCCTTCACCGACGAGCATCCCTACGTGCTCGGGGTGAGCTCACGGTCCTTCTGGACACCTCCCCGTCGCTCCTTCCTCTCTGCATCGCGGTATCTAGCTAGCCCGAGCCGCGCCGCCGCCATAGCTCGTCGCCGGCGCCTCTCCGGTGACCTTTTGGTCACACCCCGCCGCCACCTAGGTCGTCTCCACGCGTAGATCGTTCGGGTAGCCGCCGTTAGGGCTAGATCGGCGCCCAGCGACGGATCCGTCCACGACGTCGCCGTCGGTGACCGCGCTCTCGCGCCGGTCCTGGCCGCCCGGCGCCGGTCAAACCTGCCACTGGGCCTGCGCACCGACGTGGACGCCAACGTGGCCCGGCCCCGCTTGTCTGTCTCTGCGTCTAGCTCCAGCCCGGTGTAAAACGTTTCGGCCGAATTTCCTGGAATTTGTAATTTTGGCAGAAAATTAAGTTGAACTTTGAATTGTCATAACTTTTGAACCACTTGTCCAAAAATTGCAAATAATATGTCAAAATGCTCAGCAACAAAATGTCTACCTGTTGGTACCCTTGGTTAATTTAGTTTGTCAAAATAAATTGCCTTTAATTGCTGAACACTAAAATGGCAGAATTAATATCGATTTTGTTAAATCCATAACTTTAGTTCTATATGTCCAAAAATTGTGTTCAATAGCTCAAAATGATCAGTGGACAATAAGCTATCACCTCATGTCATTTGAGAGAGTTGGAGAATTAAATTTAGTGCTGTTTACCAAAAATTACTAAAATGGCAGATTTAATTCATTTATTGGGAATATCATAACTTGATGATTAATACTTCAAAAATTGCAAATGATATACCAAAATGACCAGCAAAGCAAATGCTATCTACCTATGTTATTATCACAGCATGCAACTAACTTTTACTTTGATGTCATTTTCGAATTGGTTAAAATAATATCAATTGCTTAACCGTTTCAATCACTATTTCCTCACCGTTAATCGGAAAAATGCAAACAAGGTACCAAAACGATCAGTGGGTTAATATCTATCAAATAATGTCATTTTCATGCATATTTACCTCATATTTCAGTACTGGACATTTTGGATATTCACCAAATTCACTAAGTTAAAGATGGAGTTTTAACCCGTTAATTGCAATATTTATTTTAGGGGTTCCATTTAACTTGTGGGAGATGCCCAGATGCCCACCTTTTCAATGCATAATATGACCATATCATCATGATTGTGCATTGCACCTTGTATTCTTGTTATTTATTTCCTTCTTGTGTTGTTTGTGTTTCGGTAGATTCTGGAGTCGAGGTTCCACCACAATACCTTGACAACCAGCGCGACCAGTACTACCAGCAAGGCAAGAGCTAACCTAACCTTCTTGGCATATTCTCATCCTATTAGTACAATTATTTTTATCCACCATAATATTGCATTCGTTTCTCGCAACAGCTTTTGGTCAGTGTATAGAGTATCCTATCACTTGCATGCTCCCTGAACCATTACCTGTTTCCCCACCTATTAACCATAGGTTGAAGTGTGGGCCTGAGATAATCTATGTCTGTTGTATGTCATGCTTAGATATGCTTAGCCATGCTTAGTCGAATGCTTAAGTTGTCCGTTGAATATTTCCATGCTTGTGAAGTTGAATGGAATGTCGGACAGTGGTGGTTACTTGTGTACTAATTAATTGCTAAAAGGCTTGGATGAGTTGCCAACAAGGTTGCTGGTGTCTTTCCTCATTCTTGCCGCCTAGGTGCGAGTTCTCATCGCTTGAACCAAGAACCGATCGTGCTTCCAAAGGTGGGAGTATGGGCTCCTTACTAACCGAATAAATAGTGCGGGCGTATCCAAGGGTCCTCTAGTTTGCGCTTTCCATTTGCGAGTGTGTGGCCGATGGATGAAGATGAAAAAGATGATGTGATGACGATGATGATGATAGGAGTGGCGACGGGGCAGGGTGTTGAAATAGGCGCTGAACTTGTCCTGTCGTCACGATGACCCTTGGATAGTCCCATGCTTTGTAAAGGTTTAACCGCGCCTGCCCTGCCGGCTTTCCCCGGAAGAGAGCTAATTGTACAGGCAAGGGGTCGGACGGTACCGATGGTAAAAAACAGTACACCCCTGCAGGGTTTAATCTTTTCGAAAAGCCGTGTCCGCGGTTATGGACAAATCTTGGGAATTGATTATGAGATCATAGATAACCTGAACCTTAATCAAATGGCAGCTAAAGGTTGCATAATCAACGTGTGAAAAGGTTCATTTCCTCGAGGGTGATTCGAGGGAGTGCCTTGGTGGAGATAGTTGGAGTTGCTGATTACAGTAGGTTCCCCCGTGAACCGAAGAGAAAAGTGTTACCCTCTTATCCCCTTATGAAAACCTTCTGATTAGACGATGCCATGAGTCCTAGTCTTCGGAAGGAAACAAAACCAGCTTTATGCAAAACAACCACTTATATAGCTTTGAAGCCTCCATCAGCATCGGGCCTATATCGCCCTACTAATTCTTGCGAGTACGTCGTACTCAGCCTTGCTTTGTTGATTATTGTTTGTTTCAGAGGAGGACGCCACCGAACTGGAAGGTGGGTTCTACGTTGACTTCGACGAGTAGTCTGGGGTTCCCAGGTGGCAGCTTGGGACGTCATGGAACAGGCTGGCACGGGATGTTTATCTGTAGGCCTCTTAGGCCATAATTTGGATCTTGTTGTTTAGACAACTTTAATTTGCTTCCGCTTGTTGTAATGATGGGTCAGTGACCTCTGATGTGTCATTTGCTATCTTTCTCAATTATATGAGTTGAACTATGATATCTTTATGTCGTAGAGTCTGTGATGTGCCGTTCGTTCCACAAGTCTCGGTCTCTTTACTATACATGGAAGCGATGTCTGAGCTTGGCATGATTGAGGTGTTGTGTGCCGATGATCCATTCCGAGCACACCTGCCAAAGTGTATTGGCCTGGGATTGGTAAACCCAGTAACCCTCAATTGTGTAGCATGACCGGTTACACAACGCTCCACTGTATAGTTCTGGGGTCGGGGCGCTACATAATGGTCATGTCATTGAGCTTACGATAATCCACACACAAGCGCGTGGTACCGTCTCTCTTGTCCACAAATATGATTGGTGATCCCCAAGGTGAAGCACTTGGGCGAATAAGGCCTTTACTAAGAAAATCAGCCAACTGCTTCTTCAACTCCACTAATTCTTCTGGATTCATACGGTAAGGTCTTTGGGATATAGGAGAGGTTCCTGGGATAAGTTCAATCACGAACTCAATATCCCTGTCTGGCGGCATACCAGGCAATTCCTCCGGCGGAAGACATCTCGGAAAAGATGAACAACACGGATCTCATCAAGGGTGGGTCGAGCTATGCCCTCATGGCATCCTGGTCTGGTCTGGCTGGTCTCGGATACATACTCCACTTCAGCTCCAGCATCTGAGGTGAGAGTAATAGCTCTTCTGGCACAGTCAATTTGGCCGTGATACTTGGCTAACCAGTTCATTCCTAGAATCACATCTATGCCTTGGGTTCCTAGAACAATTAGGTCAGCTGGAAATTTCTCCCCTTTGATCTCTAGGGAAACGGCGGGGCAAAATAGTTTGGTCTCTACGGTGGAGTTTGGGGTTTGGATGACCATGGATTTGGATAAGAGGTTCTCAACTAAACCTCCCTTAGCAACAAACCCTTTGGTAACAAACGAATGGGTGGCACCAGAATCAAACAGAACAGTTGCAGGTACGGAGTTGACAAGGAACGTACCCAGCACAACATCTGGCGCTTCCTCAGCTTCTTCAGCATTGATGTGGTGCAGACGGCCCTTGACAACAGAAGCATTTCCACGGGGTGCGCCATTCTTGCCATTTCCATTTCCATTTCCATTCCCATTGCGGTTTGACCCTGGTTCGGTGCAGGCTTCTTGGGATTGGGGCATTCTCTGGAGTAGTGACCTTTGGTGCCGCATTCAAAGTAGACAACATTGGCCTTGGGATGAAATTGTTGGGTTTCCTCCTGGACGGTTGTTGTCATTGGGACGGTTGGGGTTGTTTGGGCGGTTTGGAAAGGTGGGGCGTGGGGCTGACAGTGGTCGATAAGCAGGCTTGGGTGCTGGTGGAAAAGTGCGAGGCTTCTGGCTGCTAGAACTTTCTGAAGCATTCATCCTCCTCTTGCGGCCTTCAAACTTGATTTGCGCTTGGTTTCCAGCTGGATAGCCTTGTCCGCAAGTGACTCCAGATCAATGAAGTCGTGGATGACCAAAGCACACTGAAGCTCATCATGCAGTCCATTCATGAAGCGCTCAATCTTCCACTTCTCTCGGTGTCCACATCATCAGGAGCGTACCGAGATAAATCGGTAAACTCATCAAGGTAGCCAACCACATCCTTGCTTCCCTGTCTCATCAGTGTCGGAATTCATCCTTCTTCCTCTCAATTAGTCCACTGGGAATGTGTTTCTTGCGGAACTTCTCCTGGAACTCAGCCCAATTGATTACATAACCAGCTTGCTGGAGAGCCTTGGTAGTGTCCCACCAAGCTCGTGCAGGTCCAGCAAGATAGTGCGTTGCATAGAGAACCTTCTCATTTTCCCCTACTGCGGCAACTTCCAGATTGTTGTTGATGGTGCGGAGCCAGTCATCAGCTTCCAAGGGGTGAAGTCCCTTGGAGTAGGTTGGTGGGTTGGTCTTCTGGAAATCGCTCAGAGTGGAACGCAAGTGTCCATCTCCGTCACCATTGCCATTGCCGTTGTTGTTCTGGTTGTTGTGTTGTTTTGGGCATTAGCGGCGAGTTGCTGGAGAACAGCAAGGTGGGCTTGACGCTCTAGGCGAGTAGCCTCGCGGTCCTCCATGATGATCCTAAGAAGTTGGCCGGGGTAGGTTCAGGTGGTGGTGGCGGATCGGTGCGACCATGGCTTCCTCCTCCTCGTGTGTCAACCATCCTGAGATGAGACGGGTGTAAGAGGCAAAACAAACTATGGATGTGTCTTACTCTAACAGGGTAGAAGAGTAGGATTTTTGAGTGGTTGGGGTAAGAGTCTTTACTACTTAGAAGTTTTCCAAAAGACTTTGCAACTTTTGAAAACTTCAAAGCACTCAACAATATCAAACAAAAGCATCACAAACATAGCTCCACATATCATACATAGTAGCTACAAGCATATGGTTTCATAAACCATAACTCAAAGCGACTACTACTGGGGTGATCCTAATCCCTACGATACTCATGAACGACTAAGTGATCCATCTACTGTGGTGGAACAACGTCGTCGGTGTCAGACTCAAAGACACGCTCCTCTGGGTCCTCCTCGTCCTCGTCAAGAAGGGGCTCGGCCAGCTCCTCCTCCTCGTCGACGGCCTCCTCCTCGTCGTCGTCGTCCTCGTAGTCCATCTCCTCCAAGTAATCCTCATCGTCACTAATGAAGGCGCTGCTCTCCTTGAGGAGATCCTCGCCCTCCTCCTCCATCTCGTCGGCTCGGCGCTCAAGGTCCTCAATCATCTCATCCTGCTCCGCCACTCTCTTGCGAAGCTTGGCGATGGTCTTCTTCAGACGGATCTCTCCCTGGTGAAGGTTGTATTATTTAGTGAGAATAAAATTTTGTACATAGGAGAGGATTGGGAGATTAGAAATTTTCAAAATATTTCACTCCTTTGTTTTAGAAATTAATCTTTTGTAACTCCTATCTAACGACCATGCTAACTAAGGTCTTCTAAAGTCAAGATGGGCTCTGATACCAACTCTGTGGGGACCCCGGACTAGCTGTCCGAATACCCGATTATGGTTCACACAACGATACCAAGATCACTCTGTCGTTGCCCATAATCCGAATTGAATACCAAAGTTTACATCCATTGCATTACCGAAATAAAGTCTTACATAATAGGTCACTTAGACCAGTCTTACATAGGTGCCTTCATGGGCCAAATCAAAAGCATTCAGCGGAAGCTACGTAGTAGAAGTCCATCGCATCCTAACGATAACCCGACAGGCAGTTGACTAGTGAAGATCCTTAGTTCGCATAGAAGTCCCCATACTCCGCTTCAGCGTAGTTCTCCTCGGGATCTGGCTAAGACAATAGCCAGAGACGAAACCGATATGAGTACAATGGAAATTGTACTCGCAAACTACTCCTCTACTGAGTATGCAGCAGTTTTGAGTTGTTTTCTACTACACTTTTATTTATCTAGATATCTCCATATCTTTGTTGAAAAAGGTAAGAAGAGATTCACTACTATCTTTAGGGAGAATCACAACTTTATTATTTATCCAAAACTTCTCCTTTTTCCCGACCACAACTCATCATGGTCCCTTTTACCTCCACAACTCATACCACTCCATTTGGTATAGTTGGGTAACAACATTTCCACTTTTCCATCTCTTGCATATTTTATCAAAACTTTTGCACATGGTCTAGTAGGGCCTACCAACTGTCCATATCCGAGGACTCGGCTATTCGAATAGTTTATACCCTCTGCAGAGGTAGCACGCTTTTCCCACACCCATCCGGTAGCTCATCGTGTCTGCCACGTCCCGCCATACAAGTGTATGCGAAGTTGAGCCACCGACCATAGCCTGTCCTTTGCTCATGCTAGTATAGGACCCTGCCCTACGAAATTCACCATTCCTTCGACACCTAGTACAGGATCCTCCGTCGAGGAACCTAGATGTAAGGACTCGTAGTTTTGCCCGGCGACCCAAATATGGATCTTCAATCCTCCATCCATCAGATTGCTAGGACCCAGGTCAGGGGGTAGGTCGCCATGACCATCCCCTCACGCATAACGGAGCCGTCTCTCCGTCGATGAGGTGTCCCATACTAATATGAGCAAACTATATGACCACGCCCGTTCCCATATTTGGGTAGATGTGGTCGCACAGATTATCGGCTGGTCGACGTAAGTACTAGGACAATGTGCATTTTTTTATGAACAACACCATTTATCCCTTCTCCACTTCAACACCGACACTTCGGCATTTCATCATCAACTAGGTACTTTTAAAAAAAGGAGTTTGGAATAAATCATATTTTTCGCATCCTATAGTTTTAAGTATCTATTCTACATTCTACATCGGGTGATAAAGTAGTTTTCATATCCTTTGTGAAAAGGCTTTTCAGAAATCAATACCACTACTTTAGGAAATTGCATGTGATTAATTTAGAGGTATGTAAATGCAAGCTCAGCGAAGTAGCTTGCCTTGCTCAACAAAGTGCTCGGGTTCCTGCTGCTCGAAGTAATCTCCTTCCTCGTAGACTCCGGCAACGTTCTCGTCTGATCGATAAACAAACAATACAAGCAAACAATCACTAAACTAAACAATCAAGTATCACACCACAATCAACATAACATCACAATTAGCTACTGAACACACAAGATAATACAATTTGGTTTCAAATTAATTTAATTAACAATTATTTAATTGTGTCACAATTATGGCAGAAACTAGGGTTTCATGTTTAATTGCATAACTTGGGTTCTGTTGGTCACAAAAATATGAACTAAAATTCTATAGATAGCTACTGGGTTATAAGAGTCAACCCAATTGGATTTAATTCAATTTGAGTTATTAAACTTCCTGCATAAATGTTTTAATCCAGAAAGTTAATATTCTAGTTTTTGCTATAACTCAAGTTAATTGTATTCAAAATTAAATACTTTTAGGGGTAACTAGTATTGTTTAAATGTGAGCTAACAAAATTGGTTTGAACTCATTTTGATCAATAGAGTATCAGAAACAAACAAATTTAGATTCTGTACCTTCTGTGGTATTTTTAATATCATTATTTATCCATTAACCTAAATGGGGTGAAACCACTTTAGTTAGTTAGATAATTTATAAGCTTTCCAGAACATTTTCATTTGCTATTTTTAGATTCCTAGATCTCGAGATATTGATTTTCAAAGTTCTAACCAAATTTCTGACAGAGAAATTTACCTAGTTTAAGTTTATTGATTAGCACATTTGTCATTTTAATTTGAATCAGGAAATTACCCTACATGATCATAGACTGCATTAATGTGAAGATGACATGCTATATAGCTATAAGATTTTAGTTTGGTAATTTTAGACCTATGGTTGAATAGTAAAATACATGGGAAATGGGCTATGTTCTGTTATTGCAGGTGGTGGCTTATACTGATTAGCTACTTTGTCCAATTTAAATCATTTAGCCAGATTTTATTTCAGGGTTCAAACCACTTGTTCGTAGCAGTATACTACTTATACTAACATGTCATGCCAAGAATTTCTCCTAAGTAAATCTAGGGGAATTAATATCAACAGCTAAAAACAGAACTAAATATCTGTTTCAGAAACTTTTCTGAAACAGACTGAACATAGCAATTTTGCCTAATGATTCGAGGATGCTAAACTAGTTATGTTGGAAATACAAAGCATGCATTTGAATCTACGAATCTAGATCTTTTCAACCATATCAAATTAATAATTTTTGGTGCAGTGGACTTTTCACAAATTGCTGGCAAAGTTAGCTAATCTAATCTGTTTTTCCCAGACTTAGCAGTTTTTCAGAAAATCCGAACCGGTATGCTGCCGCTGGATCTAGATCCAACGGCCCAGATTCAAAGAATCGGTGACGACCTAATTTTGGCGGCGCCGCCGCGCCGGCGGCACGGGGGTGGACGGATGCTCACCTAGGGGGCTCGGGAGTGGGTGGAGATGACGCGGAACGGCGGCGGAGGCGAGGGGAAGACGATGGGGCGAGCTGCGGGTCCTGGGGCGCACGGGTTCGTCGGCGGCGAGCAGCTCCTCCGCGGCAGTGTGCGGTCTCCGGCGAGCTCCCGTCAACGTTCCTGGGCACAAGACAGAGAGGGGAGAGTGCATGTGAGTGCGGTGTCCTTGGTGGTGACAGTGGAGGGCAGAGAGGGAGAGGGGAGCAATGGCACGACGAGTTCGTGCCCGACATCCACCTCGGCTTCGGCGGAGAAATTGCAGGGCGACAGCAGCTTAGCGGCCGCGATTCCGCCCTCCTGGCGGTGCACGGTGAGGGCGGAGTGGAGGGGAGTGGAGTGGCGAGGCGGGGTGGTGTGGTGTGGCGAAATGGGAGCTCGGGGCGGCTGGCTTTATAGCCCGACGGCCGGTCCATGGTGGACACGGCGCGGGAGGGGTGCAGGGGCGGCTAGGCTTCGCCATAGGAGCGGTGCGAGGGCGGCGAGTGTGTTGGGCGGCTGTCGGGCGTGTGTGCTGCGTGTAGCGAGCTGGGCGAGCTCGGGTGTGGGGGACGGCCATGGCGGGCGCTGTGGTGGCTTGGGCGGCGCACGGCACGCACGAGGCCGATTCAAGGCGCACGCGGGGGCCCCGGTTTGTCCAGCTGCTGGAGAGGAGAGAGGTGAAGGGTGCGGCGCGGCGCGAGAGCTGCGGGGTGGTCCTCCTCCACGGAATCGACACGGCGGCAAGGGCACAGTGCACGTGCCCCCGGGCGGCGGCGATCAATGCGTCGGCTTGGGTCGTTCCCGCGCGGATTCAAGACGTTGGGCAGGTTCGTGGGATGCAGGGGAGTTTTGTGGCGCAAGGAATCGGAGAACAACAACTTGAATCCATCACATTGATCCGAAGTTCTTCGGTTTTGGGGAAGAACAGGGTGGTGCCTACCACCTGTTCGATCAAATTCCCCAACCAAATTTAAATTCAAAATTTTGAAATTGGTTTCCACATTTGGTTTCGTATATATAAATAATGATTTTTGGTGCTATGATGGTATTTTTTGATAAGTGCATCATAGCACATTTTGTGATTCAAATAATAGAGAAAGAAATAAAATTGTTAAATTTGGAATTTTGAAAAATAGATTTTTGAAGAGGGATAAGATACAAGAGCAATGTGGAGGTGATCATCATGTCACCCCACTGATTTTTGGTTTAAGAAAAATTTATTTCTTACTTAGGGAAATTTTTTTGTATGGAACTTGTCCCATTATTTCATGTGGTGGTGTTGCTTTTATTTTTTTCTTTTCATTCACACCTTTGCTTAGCAATCACACACATCAAGCAACCAAATACAAGCAATCACCCATACAATAATAAAAGTTTTTGTTGGCCCACATTTTTGGAATTAATAATACTTATTAATTCTGGGATGTTACAGTGGAGAAGAGACAGCAGGAGGGAATCAGGAAAAAGGAGAAAAGAGATATCATCCACCGGGTAAGTGCCAGAGGTGTGGCGAGGATAGAAAGAGCGCGTCTCATCAAACGTGACATCAAGGGAGATGCGCATCCGACGACCAGCAGGGTCCCAACAGCGGTAGCCCTTATGCTCATCACTGTATCCAAGAAAAACACACTCAACAGACTGAGCGGTCAGTTTGGTGCGTTCGCGAGGAGGAAGAAGAACATAGCAAGCGCAACCAAATAAACGAAGAGCCGAGTAGTCTGGAGAGGTACCAGAAAGACGCTCGAGAGGAATGCCACCTGAAGGGCAGCAGAAGGCTGAATGTTAATGAGGTAAGTCGACGTAGCAACAGCCTCAGCCCAGAAATGCGGCGGAAGAGAGGAAGCAATCATCATAGCACGGGTAGTCTCAAGAATATGACGATGCTTATGCTCGGCGACACCATTTTGAGCATGGGCGCCGGGACACGAGAACTGGGCAAGGGTGCCCTGCTCAGCAAGGACACCACGCAGGTGCTGGGAGATATACTCTCCTGCAGAATCAGCACGAAACACACGAATAGGAGTGGAATACTGAGTACGAACCATGGCCACAAAGCGCTGATAAATAGAGAGTACCTCACTGAGAGCGCATAAAAAATAACCAGGTGTACCGAGTAAAATCATCAATAAACAATATAGTATCGATGGCCCCCCTTTGACTGAAAGGGAGCCGGACCCCAAACATCTGAATGAACTAAATCAAAAGGTCGCTGAGAGACAGACACACTAGTAGGATAGGGAAGCTGAATCTGTTTCCCTAACCTACAACCCTGACAAGAATGTAAAGACACATCTCCTGAAACAGACCCTAGAAGACCACGACGAACTAATGATGATAAGCGTGAACCACAAAGATGACCCAGCCGATGATGCCACTGCTGAAAAGAGCCAGTGACAGAAGCAGCAACCGCAGGAGAACTGGCAGATGTAGTAGCAGCGGAAGGAACACGAAGCCAGTCTAACTCCCAGAGCCCTGGAGACTGAAGACTACGAGGGCCAGCGCCAACCAGAGCCTGAGTCCGACGGTCCTGAACCGCACAAGAATCAGCATCAAGAATGACATGACAACCAGAATCAGTGAGCTGACTAGCAGAAAAGGTTCATCTTAAGGCTAGGGACATGAGAAACATCAGGAACAGAAAAAGATGGAGTAGAAAGAGTGCCTCGACTAGACACAGGAAGAGGAGTACCATCAGCAGTGAGAACACGAACAGAGATATATGAGAACGAAGAGCAGAAAGAATAGAAGATGTAGAGGTCATATGAAAGGAAGCTCCAGAGTCTAAATACCACGGGGAGGACATACCTGACTGTGTAGAAGGTGGTGGTGGCGCGGTGCCAGAAGAACCAGTCACAGAGCCAACAGTACCCGGCGAGGGAGAGCCTGGAGAAGCGAGCAGACCACGAAGACCACGAATGAGATCCTGATCAGACAGTGCAACAGCAGAAGAGCCTGAAGAGCCTGAAGATCCTGAAGAACCAGTCCTCCGACGAGCAAGAAACTGCTGACGTAAGCTGGGATCCCTCTGCCAGCTCTAGAATATCATGACCAGACTGCTTGCAGTAAGTGCAAGGACCACGAGAACCACGAGACTGCTGGGGCTTGCTCTGACCCTGGAACTGAGAAGTAGGCTGTGGCGAAGCAGGGCTACGAGCAGGCGGCACAGGAGGAGCACGAGCAGCAAGTACAGAGGGAACCGCCAGAAGACCAGCACCACGAAGACGATCTCCTCAGCACGAAGCTCAGACAGGACCTCAGAGAGCGGAACACGGCCACGGGCATATAACTGGGCACGACTTGGCTCAAACTCCTGGCGGAGCCGCAACATGAACTAAAAAACGCGCTGAAACTCCAGGTCTGCGCGGACAGTCAAGCAGCAAGGACAGGTGCCACACACAGGTGTGCGAAGCGAATCAAGCTGACGCCAAATAGCAGCACTCTGAGTGTAGAACTCATCATAGTAGAATCGCCCTGCTGAAGGGCATGCTCCTGACGGACCACAGACAGTAAAGAGCATCACCAGACGGCTGATAGCGCTGACGAAGAAAGGCCCACTGGGCAGCAGCATGGGAAGAGCCATAAACTCAGCAGCATACTGAGGCAAAACTGCAAGTCAGAACAGCGGCACGCAAGGGCATCCTCATCAACCCACTGAGAGTAGTCAGTCAGATCCTGCCGGTATGTCGCAATAGCATCAGAATAAGCCTGGACCTTCTGGTCATAAGCAGTCAACGCAAGAGCATTAGCACTAGTAGCAGCATCA